>VFSE01000281.1:0-7500 GCA_010157825.1 Vickermania ingenoplastis | reverse complement strand
TTTCCCAGGCTCGCATCTCCACACGAGAAGGTGGCCGGGCTCTCAGTGGTGACGTCCGCGGTTCGAGGTTTGCTGCCTGAGCGTGGGTGGGAAGAAGGAGAAAGAAAAGTTTTGGGGCATACGGCACTCAGGGTTCCCGAGTCATCACTGACCTCAGTACTAACTAAGCCTGTGACTGCTTAACTTCACAAATCGGACGGGATATGGTGTTCTCAGCCAAGTATGGTCGTATGCAGCAAGTTCTCATCTCAAAGAAGGGATACTGCACAGCCACACCGTTCTTTAGCTTAAATTACGACGGGCCCGTAGCCATTCCCATCATCATCATCATCATCATCATTATTATTATTATTATTATTATCATATTATATATTATAGGGGGCCCCGCCATTTTTACCGCCGTAGGACGACCGGGAGGAGGCGGTTTTTGGCTCGGGGAACCATGCGGGCGTGCCTGTGCGGAGGTGGGGGGGGCGTTCGCAGGACCGCCAGCCCCCGGGCCCTCAAGGCCGCGGCCAAAGCCCCATCGAAATTGTGGGGGCAGCGCGGAACCCGCGCCAACCAAGCCGCCGCGCCCTCGCCGGCGATTATTTCGAACAAGAAGGGCCGTCGCATCCGGCAGAGCGCGGCTTCGCAGCCCTTCGAGGGCATTTGGCTTCCGCCAACAAACTAAAATCGCCCGGCCCACGCCGGACGACCCCACGGAAAACACCCCCAACACCAAAGAAAAGGCCTCAGATACGGAAGGGGCACCTACCTTACAGAAACAATTCCCGAGCGTCAACATACACAAGAAAGAAATTAGTCCCCCTACTTGAAATGCTAATGGAGGGGCGAACTGGACGTGCGAGAACGGAAAGCCCGCAGACCTTTCTCGGAGGAAGGGAGGCCACCTATCCACAAAGGCTGCCCCATCCCCAAACCACAATTTCTATGAGCGACACGGCCCCAGCCTTCCACTAACCTTGCCAGAGGAGGGCCTAGGCCAAGGTGTTAAAAGGGAAAACGGGAAGAGGGGCGCACGGGGGAAAAAAAGAACAGACCCCGGGCGGCAATTGCGCGGCGTGTCGCGCGGCGCCGCCTTCCAGTTCCTCCTCTTTTCGTCGCCCCGGGGAACTCCTTTTTCATTGTGGATCAGGTTTTGCCGTAGTTCCTTACACGCTCACCTGCTGTTTCGTTCCGTTCCGCCACGGCCAGCGGCTGTAACAAAGAAAAAAAGAAAATGACAAGGAAATATAAAAGTGTGTTTTCAAAAAGGGGCCTTTCCAACTAACTAACGACAGGCGATCGCGAAAGGCGAAGGGGTCGCGGGCTCGAATCCATCGGGGGCCGAAAATTCTCCCGCTCACAGAGAGTGCCCCCGTTCAGCCTCAGCGGCCCTCGGTTGGTGAAGGCGGTGGTGCCGACAGGGGTGGGGGAAAAGAACGCGGGCGGTGGGGACGGCAATGGCAAACGGTTGCATCCCAGCAGGAGATGTTGGACGTTTGGCGGGTACGCCATATGCTGGACATTCGCCAGCACGACGTGGCCAACGGTGCGGCACTGCAGCGCGTGCCGCTGTGCCGCAGAGGCGCGTTCAGGGTCCCCAGCGCACCGGTGTATCTCGTCGTGCCGAGGTCGCAAAAAAAAATCCTGGATCCAGAGGGGCTGCGTTGCAGGCATGCTAGGTGATCGATGTACATGTTGCAGTACCCCGACACGTGGGGATCTAGAGGAAGCAGCTGGCCCTGCGCATCCTTCTCCGGGTGTACATGGGAGAAGACGAAGATCCACTCGATGCGTTAAGTGGGCAGCTGGGAAGCGAGCGCCCAGATCGCTCCTACGGTCCTACTCTACCTCGTGCGGTGGCCCACCTTCCAGCTCCTGCAGGACGGACAGGCGATCCGCCACGAGGGGATGCCAAAGTGCGCCTCGAGCTGACGGGCAGCGCCACAAGGGCAGAAACGCCGGCGCGGGTGGCGGCACATTCCATGGAATAGCTGCAGGCCAGAGAACCCAGAGAGGTATGGCCCTCTCCTACCACACTGTCATACTCTACCGGGAACCCACAGGCATCCGTTCACACCTCCATTGGCGAGGGCGTCGCAGCCATCTGGTGAGCATTCAACTGTCGCAGTCGCATTCGGTTCCGTCGACTTCATATATTATGCTGCCTCCTTGATGTCTTATCGCTTCCAGTTGCGAATTGCAATTTCCAAAATGTGTGATGGCTGAAACTTGGAAGGGAGCATGGAGATCTTCATCTCCGAAGCCAAGCGTAGCCGTGACTGCCATTGCATGGTACGCCATCCCCTGGAAGCGTAATGGCAGGATGGGCATCCAGCCAAATGATGATGACATTGTGGGGCTGATATGGGGAAAGGGGCTACGCTGACGGAACATTCACCACCAAGAAGAACAAACAATTTTATCAGGATTTTCTAGAGTGAGGATCTTCAGCGCTGCTTTCGCCTGCGCCACGATAACGTGGCCATGGTCCGCCACACACCATTCGCAATGGAACGTTTGGAGATATTCGTCGATATGGGAACAAAATCTAGTGTGCTGGGGATTCTGCGGTAAAAGAAAGTTCCGCATAAGCGATCCAAAATTAAAAATAAAAAAAGTAAAGACGAACCAACTCATAAAGAGGAGAAGGTTTTTGTGGCGGTGCCCGTTTTTTTTGTTGTTGTTGTTGTCCCTGTCTTGTCTGTACGGGATAGATCGTAGAGTGAAGTGGCGACCGAACAGATGTAAGTAACGTGAAATAGTGGTAGGAATTTGGATAGTTAAATTCGGGGCCTACCTCAGGGTACTTAACTGTGAGAGAAAATTCGGGGCCTACCTCAGGGTACTTAACTGTGAGAGAAAGAGAAACCCTTTCCAGTGGATCCCGCGCGTCCCGGTTCATTGTGTGTGCCTTTTATTGCTTGTTGTGTTCCCTGTTCCGTTTGGTGCTTGTCCCATGGGGAAGGATTTCTTCGTGGCGCTTACTGGTTCATTTCGCATTATGGGTGGGTTTCGGCTTCATTACGGATTGGTTCTTGTGGTTTCTGTTACGTGTCCGTTGATGGATTCACTGGGAGAGGGATGAAAAGAAGTGAAGAGTAGTTGTTGTGAGTGTGCCTTGGTTACGGTGGAATGTTAAGCTCTTTGCTTGTCATGTGTGTCCTTGTGGCACGGTTTATTTGGTTGCGGAGTCGTAGTTCGTTTCCTTCTGCTCTTCCGTTCTCATCCTCCTGTTTGGTTCCTTCGCAACATTGCCGAGGTGCATGCAATGTTGCGAAGGAACCAAGGAAAGAAAAAACCCTCAAATGCGTCGCACCGGGTGGATGTAAGGGAGACAACCGCTAGTCGAGCCGTGTTTGGGTGTTCGAGTGAGGTCGAGGCCTTCCGATCTTATCCTTGTGGCCCCTCTCCTGTGTGGAAGGCCCGGTCCTCGTCTACCGCCCCCTCACAAGAAGGTAGTTCGTCTGGTGCAGCTTTGGGCGATCTTTGTTATGATATCGCCCAGCGCCGCACCACATTCCCGTGTGTCGGGTCGCGCCTGAGCGATGGGTCGAGCCATCCCCTGGACTCATCATGGATGCGATCGGTCGCTTCGATGATGAGGGTGTGAACTGCACCCTTGCCGCTCCATGGGGCCGTACTTCTTCAGCTTCTCTTCGAATGCGGCGTTCATCGCCCCCTTTTCCGATGCCGCTGGAGCGCACCCCTGGGTACGTGACGCGGACGTCGGTCCCGCACTGACGGCCAAGGGTGGTGAAGAGAACGTCGATCCGTGTTGCGTTCGACATCGAAGCGGGTGGCTCGTTTCGTCTCGAACCGATACTCTCGCCCAGTGCGCCACCACCTTGGCGATCTCGCCGTGGCGGTGGAGTCGCGCCTTCGTCGATGGCCGGTTGCACGTGTGCACGTGAGCGTTGGTAGCTGGTTCGCCACATACACACTTGTTTGCGGGAAGGCCTCAATCCGAAGGCGGTGCTTCAAATAGAAGCGAAACGCCTCGTCTGAGATCTCGTCCTTGGGGTCTGCCAACACACGGTTCGCACCAGGATTTTGTGGATGCGGACGAGGTTCCTCGCAGGCTCCGTGAGGGGGTATGGAGGAGGTAACCTTGTCGTGGTCCGCCTTCATGGTGGTCGCGTGCTGGTCGCCTTTCCGGCCGACACGGCCCTTCGCATAGCAGGCGATCTCGGCCTGCCAACGAAGACCAAGGCCGCCGTGTCGTAGGGGCAGCTCTCAGCGCCTTTGCTGTGTCCGGGAGGGACAAGATTTGAACTATTCGAAGCAAAGGTCTTTCTGAGAGCACAGGCGAGAGGAATGATGAGGAGTAAAGTAGGGAGAGAAACTAGTGGAACATGGAGAAGATAATGGAGAAAGCTGGTGATGTATCACAGGCTTGCGTTATTCATAACACGAGTACCCCCAAACTTGATGAATGCATTTTACATCTTCTACTTTCTGTACGTTTGTGTTATTTTTCTTGTATTATCGGGACAGTAAACATATCGCTTACCACGAAAAGCAACGTTGCTTGCTTTTTTGAAAATTTATTTTTGACTAGTTGTTATAAATTGTTAGTTCGTACTTTACGGTTTTCCTTTAGTACATTTTGCTATTAACCCGATGCCTGCAATTGGTGGTAAGCGTTCGCGTGCTCCCAGCTCGGTTGGAGGTTCCTCCGACCCAATAAAAATCCAGCGGGATCAGGACCGCTGGAAGCGTTTGGGTGAAGCCCTGGTCCACGTTTTGCTGACGAATGTGGTCTACACCCTTCTGGTCTATTGTGGGAGTGTTCGCAAGCTCTTCAAGATCAAGCTGTTCACCAATGGGAGCCTGATGACACTCGAGCCAGATTTGGAGTTGTGGCAAGAGATTTCCGCCTCTCGCTTCACCTCAGCGCGGTTGGAGGACGACCTTCATCCTGCCGTTGCAGCGCGTTTTGAAGCACTTGGCACAGATACTATCGGTGCTTTCATTGATGCTGCTGATACAGATACCGATGAGGATGAGGTGACAGAGGTGGTGCCGCCGCCTATGGACGATACTCGTCTCACTCGTTTGGAAATAGCGGTGGACTCCATGCAGTCGTCTTTTCAGTCTAGCCTTCAGTCGTTGACGGCACTCGTTACAACGGTGGTGGATAAGCAGTCCCAGACGTTGACAACCGATCCTTCCGCCTCGAATAAGGCCGAGTTACCTTCCGTCAATTCCACCGCTGCAGCTGCTGCTCTTCTTGATTTTCCCGTGTTGGACGTGATACAATGGAAGAAGTACCTGACGCAGTCGGACCCTGGCAGCAGAGAGTTATATTTGCGGTCCCGGTTTAATGGTGCCCCCCACCCTTCATCCAGGGCATATGTGGATATGTACTTGGGTATTCTCATTTCGAACGTAAATTATGCGGCTGAGATGAATTGGGAGCCACTAAATAACAGATCCTTTCGACTTGGGCTTCAGCAATTGGCTGCTTGGATTTTTACCTCACTCAGTACACTCTCTGGAACAGTTCGATGCGCCTATCCGATTTTCACGCGTTGCTACGGACTCGAAGCATTTATGATCATCCGGAGAAGTTCGGGGAGTTGGTGGCTGAAATTCCGGATAAGCACAAGAAGAGGACTACGTGCCATTATTGCCATAAGACCGGTCACTTTGAACGTGATTGTCCGTCAAAAAACGGTCGCCCTCGGATAGGCAGCGATCGGAGAGACCGAGAGAACGACAAGAGAAAAGAGAAATGACGGTTTTGATGGAGGCGTCAGAATTTTCCCAACTAGGAGTGCCGTTCCTGCCCCTTCTCCCGGGAAGTCTGATGTCTCTCTCTCCGCCACAGGGAAGCCAGTCCCCTCTTCAGTTCCTTCAGTTCATAGAGTCCCTTCCAGAACCGGAGAGGTTCCGGCAGCTCACGGAAGGAATGATGCGGCTGGTAGAGAGCCGCTATGCCCCGAACACTTGGGCCCAGCGAAAGAGCATCCTGAAGGGTTATCTGTATTACTGCCGCAGCAAATTGCTTCCGATAAGTCTCGACACGGCTTCGATGTATGTTATACAAAAACTGCGACGGTGACGGACCGGTCCGCCCTCCAGGGACCTAGCCGGTCCGCCCTCCAGGTCAGCGAACATGATACGACTGATTCAGATAGCCCCACGGGACGAAGATCGAATAGTTCTGAGACTAGCTTGGATGACTGCCAGCCGATGGGCCGAGATAAGCGCTCTCGACAGATTGCTTCATCGAGGGTCCCGACGGGTCCTTGATTCTGGATTGGTCCACGCTGCCCAAAACGTCGAAGATCAATCCTTTTCAGGAGTTTCGTTATCTACGCTTGATGAATCGGGAAGCGATTCCTCTGCGGAAGCTGATACACGAGCGGGGTCCAGGAATGCCGTTAACATCTCTCAATTGGGCCCGCCTGTGCCGACTCATGCGCAGCTTAGGGCCTCAGTACGACAGATTCGGGGCCCAACGTTTTCTCGGCGCACAGCATCAAGCGAGGGGCAGGCCATCGCCTTAATTCGAAAAGAGATACCGTTCGACGCCCGAAAGATTGTTCTTCTCGGAAAGCACCACGACGCGCTGCATTTTCTCTCACACAACGATACGCTATCTCCAGGAGTACTCCGTCTTTCTGACACAGTTGGACACCCTGACGGCGCTGCTGGGGGACATGCTGGAGCCTTAGGACGACACCTACCGTGGTACTGTGCTCGCCGAAAAACCCTTTCCGGGGGCACACCTTCACTCGACGGCATTCCAACCACCATGTAGCACTTACGGAAGCAGAGTTGGCTTACCCCCTTCAGCAATTGGACGTCTTGCCTTTGAGAGTTGATGTTCTTCGAGAACGTATGACGGATGCAACCCGGGGACGTTTTGATGATATTTGGAAAATGATATCTTTAGGTGTCGATAAGATCTGTAAACCTCCTAACACAAAACTACGTAACTTGGATGCTTTACATCTGCTGCACTGTGGGATTATTAGAAAGGCCGATGATGCCCCACCCGTGCTTGGGTAAACCCTTTCTCTGTTGTGGAATACAAGTCGTCGGGATGGAGGCGACGATTTATTGCTTGCCTAAGCGGAAAAATGAAACCGAGGTGTATGATCCTCAAGTACCTCTTCAGCATATTTCGACTTACCTGCAGTCCGTGTTGTTACCTGGGGCTGCTCTGTATGACCTAAAAGCATCGTTTTACCAAGTTGTTCTACCCGAGGAAGGGCGTTCTGCCTTCCGTCTTATAGGAAAGATGACACCGTGTATGAACTACTGCGGCTACCCATGGGGTATCGCCAAAGTCCAGAGATTATGCAGCTCCTTTGTTCGGCTTTGGCCGGCGTGCGATCCCGTGTGGCACCCATTCACGAGGTGCCAACTTCCCTCAGTGTAGATGTGTGGATCGACAACATCCGAATCTGTGGGGAGGAGGGCGACGCGAGACACTGGGGCACCGTTATTGAGGGTCTGGCAAACCTGGCACAGGTGACCTTCGGGGACATGGAAAAATGGAGC
>VFSE01000280.1:192500-376290 GCA_010157825.1 Vickermania ingenoplastis | reverse complement strand
TCCTAACTCCTAACTCCTAACTCCTAACTCCTAACCCTAACTCCTAACCTCTAACTCCTAACCTAACTCCTAACCTTAACTCCTAACTCCTAACTCCTAACTCCTAACTCCTAACTCCTAACTCCTAACTCCTAACTCCTAACTCCTAACCTTAACTCCCTAACTCCTAACTCCTAACTCCTAACTCCTAACTCCTAACCCTAACTCCTAACTCCTAACTCCTAACTCCTAACTCCTAACTCCTAACTCCTAACTCCTAACTCCTAACTCCTAACTCCTAACCCTAACTCCTAACTCCTAACTCCTAACTCCTAACTCCTAACTCCTAACTCCTAACTCCTAACTCCTAACTCCTAACTCCTAACTCCTAACTCCTAACTCCTAACTCCTAACTCCTAACTCCTAACTCCTAACTCCTAACTCCTAACTCCTAACTCCTAACTCCTAACTCCTAACTCCTAACTCCTAACTCCTAACTCCTAACCCTAACTCCTAACTCCTAACTCCTAACTTTAACTCCTAACTCCTAACTCCTAACTCCTAACCCTAACTCCTAACCTCCTTAACTCCTAACTCCTAACTCCTAACCCTAACTCCTAACTCCTAACTCCTAACTCCTAACTCCTAACTCCTAACCTTAACTCCTAACCCTAACCCTAACTCCTAACTCCTAACTCCTAACTCCTAACTCCTAACTCCTAACCCTAACTCCTAACTCCTAACTCTAACTCCTAACTCCTAACTCCTAACTCCTAACTCCTAACCTAACTCCTAACTCCTAACCCTAACTCCTAACTCCTAACTCCTAACTCCTAACTCCTAACTCCTAACTCCTAACTCCTAACTTAACTCCTAACTCCTAACTCCTAACTCCTAACTCCTAACTCTAACTCCTAACCTAACCCTAACTCCTAACTCCTAACTCCTAACTCCTAACTCCTAACCTCCTAACCTTAACTCCTAACTCCTAACTCCTAACTCCTAACTCCTAACTCCTAACTCCTAACCTAACTCCTAACTCCTAACTCCTAACTCCTAACTCCTAACCTTCCTAACTCCTAACTCCTAACCCTAACTCCTAACCTAACTCCTAACTCCTAACTCCTAACCCTAACTCCTAACTCCTAACTCCTAACTCCTAACTCCTAACTCCTAACTCCTAACTCCTAACTCCTAACTCCTAACTCCTAACTCCTAACTCCTAACTCCTAACTCCTAACCCTAACTCCTAACTCCTAACCCTCCTAACTCCTAACTCCTAACCTTCCTAACTCCTAACTCCTAACTCCTAACTCCTAACTCCTAACTCCTAACCCTAACCCTAACCCTAACCCTAACCCTAACCCTAACCCTAACTCTGCACCTAGCCAACACCCTAGGCAGGCACCTAGCCAACACCCTAGGCAGTCACCTAGCCAACACCCTAGGCAGGCACCTAGCCAACACCCTAGGCAGGCACCTAGCCAACACCCTGGGCAGGCCCCTAGGCAACACCCTAGCCAGGACCCTAGCCACCACCCCAGGCAGGACTCTAGCCATCACCCTAGGCAGGCCCATAGGCAAGACCCTAGGCAGGCCCCTAGGCAACACCCTAGGCAGGCCCCTAGGCAAAACCCTAGGCAGGCACCTAGCCAACACCCTAGGCAGGCACCTAGGCAACACCCCAGGCAGGCAACTAGACAATACCCTAGACAGGTACCTAGGCAACACCCCAGGCAGGCACCTAGCCAACACCCTAGACAGGTACCTAGGCAACACCCTAGGCAGGCCCCTAGGCAAGACCCTAGGCAGGTCCCAGCCAGCACTCTGGGAAGGCCCCTAGGCAAAACCCTAGGCAGGCACCTAGCCAACACCCTAGGCAGGCACCTAGGCAACACCCTAGGCAGGCACCTAGCCAACACCCTAGGCAGGCCCCTAGGCAACACCCCAGGCAGGCACCTAGCCAACACCCTAGGCAGGCCCCTAGCCATCACCCTAGGCAGGCCCCTAGGCAACACCCTAGGCAGGCACCTAGCCAACACCCTAGGGAGGCCCCTAGCCATCACCCTAGGCAGGCCCATAGGCAAGACCCTAGGCAGGCCCCTAGCCATCACACTAGGCAGGCCCCTAGGCAAAACCCTAGGCAGGCACCTAGGCAACACCCTAGGCAGGCACCTAGCCAACACCCTAGGCAGGCCCCTAGGCAACACCCTAGGCAGGCACCTAGCCAACACCCTAGGCAGGCCCATAGGCAAGACCCTAGGCAGGCTCCTAGCCACCACCCTAGCCAGGACCCTAGCCACCACCCCAGGCAGGACTCTAGCCATCACCCTAGGCAGGCCCATAGGCAAGACCCTAGGCAGGCCCCTAGGCAACACCCTAGGCAGGCCCCTAGGCAAAACCCTAGGCAGGCACCTAGCCAACACCCTAGGCAGGCACCTAGGCAACACCCTAGGCAGGCACCTAGCCAACACCCTAGGCAGGCCCCTAGGAAACACCCTAGGCAGGCACCTAGCCAACACCCTAGGCAGGCCCATAGGCAAGACCCCAGGCAGGCACCTAGCCAATACCCTAGACAGGTACCTAGGCAACACCCCAGGCAGGCACCTAGCCAACACCCTAGACAGGTACCTAGGCAACACCCTAGGCAGGCCCCTAGGCAAGACCCTAGGCAGGTCCCAGCCAGCACTCTGGGAAGGCCCCTAGGCAAAACCCTAGGCAGGCACCTAGCCAACACCCTAGGCAGGCACCTAGGCAACACCCTAGGCAGACACCTAGCCAACACCCTAGGCAGGCCCCTAGCCAACACCCTAGGGAGGCCCCTAGCCATCACCCTAGGCAGGCCCATAGGCAAGACCCTAGGCAGGCCCCTAGGCAACACCCTAGGCAGGCCCCTAGGCAAAACCCTAGGCAGGCACCTAGCCAACACCCTAGGCAGGCACCTAGGCAACACCCTAGGCAGGCACCTAGCCAACACCCTAGGCAGGCCCCTAGGCAACACCCTAGGCAGGCACCTAGCCAACACCCTAGGCAGGCCCATAGGCAAGACCCTAGGCAGGCTCCTAGCCACCACCCTAGCCAGGACCCTAGCCACCACCCCAGGCAGGACTCTAGCCATCACCCTAGGCAGGCCCATAGGCAAGACCCTAGGCAGGCCCCTAGGCAACACCCTAGGCAGGCCCCTAGGCAAAACCCTAGGCAGGCACCCAGCCAACACCCCAGGCAGGCACCAGGCAACACCCTGCGCAGGCACTAGGCAACACCCTGCGCAGGCCCCAGGCAAGACCCTGCAGGTCCCAGCCAGCACTCTGGGAAGGCCCCAGGCAAACCCCGCAGGCAGGCAGCCAACACCCTAGGCAGGCACCTAGGCAACACCCCAGGCAGGCACCTAGCCAATACCCTAGACAGGTACCTAGGCAACACCCCGGCAGGCACCTAGCCAACACCCCAGACAGGTACCAGGCAACACCCTGCAGGCCCCAGGCAAGACCCTGCGCAGGTCCCAGCCAGCACTCTGGGAAGGCCCCAGGCAAAACCCTGCGGCAGGCACCAGCCAACACCCCAGGCAGGCACCAGGCAACACCCCGCAGGCACCCAGCCAACACAGGCCCTCGCCAACACCCTGGGAGGCCCCGCGCAACACCCTGCGCAGGCCCATAGGCAAGACCCAGCGCAGGCCCCAGCGCAACACCCAGCGCAGGCCCCGGCAAAACCCGCAGGCAGGCAGCCAACACCCGCAGGCACCAGGCAACACCCGCGCAGGCACGCCGCCACCCGCGCAGGCCCCGCAACACCTGCGCAGGCACAGCCAACACCCTAGGCAGGCCCATAGGCAAGACCCTAGGCAGGCCGCAGCCAACACTCTTGGCAGGCCCCTAGCGAAGACCGAAACAGCCGGTTCAATCCCCCGAAGCCAGTGGCCAAGCGCTGTGCACGCACGATGGGGTCGTGATCTGTCACAAGTGCGATGCGGCAGCCGGGCCAGAAGCGCCCTTCCCCGTGGAGTAGGTCCAACAGGACCCGGATAGCGCGAGGCTCGGCGTGGGCTGAGAATCGCGCCGTGAACAACGCCTCGCCTAAACGGCTACGGGGCTGTGTGGCTGCGCCGAGTTCACTTGACCATCGCTGCTGGAATGAAGTCTTAGAACCGTCGGGCGAATGGACGATAGCCCCCCCAAGGGCGCAGGAGTGTTGGAGGAAGAGGAGGCCCAGCGCTGCGTTAAGGCAGCGCAAAGCGTTCCGCTGCGGCAGACTGGCGCGCAGGGGCTTCGGCGGACCAGCCCAGCCATCGCGGTGACAGCAATGGCGGCCGCTCGGCGTGGCTGCTGCTTCAGCGTGAGGCGGGGAAAGGCGCAGCGGCGGAGCATAACAACTAACTGTGAGTGGTTGGGAGGGAAAGAGGTGAAGACAGAGCTAAACATTGGCAACAAAAACGGAATAGAGGCGAAACGAACCGGGAGGACGACGGAATGGAACACGCCTTCAATGTCCGCAGCAAAATAAAACCAAAAACGGAGCACAACGGCCATCGTCACACGCACAGAGAAAAAGACGTAACGAGTAATTATGGAAGTCTTTTTCTTTCTTTTTTGGTGGGAGGGATCTTGTGCTGTGCCTTTGCACACTGGTGTCTTGTGTTGAGCTGCCTTCCTCCGGTGAGGCAATGGTCCAACCAGTCAGGGGTCGAAATACGGTACGATTGACATGTCACGCCTAGCGGACGAGCACTTGTGGGATATTTCAGCGCACGGGGCATGCGGTACTCACAAACTCACGTGTATAGCCCGCAACAACGCAATGAAGCATATTTCTTCAAACGAAGGAGGCGAGCACAGGCGGCGCCAATCGCCTGGAGCTCGCCCGGATGATGCGGATAAGTACATCGTATAGAGTTACGGCACTGCATTGTTTTTTTTTTTGTCAAAACAACAACACATCTATAAAGCACTCATCGATCCGCTTGTGAACGGAGTCGTCACACACGCCTGCCTCCCGAGATGTGTGCGATAAAAGGACCCGACAATAATGTGTGGAAATTATGTATAAGCGCAGCTGCCAACTATCACTCGCGTGAGAAAAAAAAAAAACGACATACCGGATGGTTAGTTTCAGCCATGGCAAATGTTTCACCAGCTGATCCCAATACAGTTGACGAGGTGTAGAGATGTGTACGTGCCGAAACAAAGTCCGAAAGCTCAATCGTACCAACAGATATAATGCATTCGGATATGCGGTGAGCAGAAGCACGTGAGACATTGGGTACTTCATGCCGAGGCGCTCGCAACGAAGGCGAACGCAGCATTCGGCGACGTAGAACCGTGGACAAACCTATTCCCTATTTATTCGTTCTATTTCCTATTTCCTGGCGAGGAACACATCAACTTCCACCTCGTCAACACGCAGCGCAGGTTCAACTCGTCAACTTTTCAGCTTCAACTCCCGGAACCCTGCATAGTTCCGTTGCGTCTTCCGTCCTCTTCGTTCTGAGCGACGGCTGCATCACGGGATAGAGCTTCGCACTTGTACCCCCCTATGGTCCGTTTGTCAGCGTGCAGCTCCATCGCCACGCCCCACACCTCCCGAGACTTCTCTAGTAGAGAGCGGGAGGCACAGTCTCTTTCCATGATCTGTTTGAATCCTTTTCCAGCCGTCGTTTTACCGACTTTTAACTCCATAATATACACATGCGTTGGGGGTGGAAAGGACGATAGCAGCCCGGCCCGTAGCCCCAAGCACCTCTGGATGTGCTGTACACGTTGACTGTGGAGTCGTGCTTATATATAGTAGCACAGCCATGAGCATCGTCTGATACGTGTACTCCAGCCTCCGGATTGCATCCTCATGCGTGTCTTTTGGAATTTCACTGTCGCTCCTTAACAGGGTATTCCAGTGCTCTGCTGCTTTCGCCCCAGGGCCGAGACTCGAAAAGAATGCCGTCAATAGCTCGATGAACTCTTCCACGTTACCATCGGTCAGTGCGGCTAACATGGGGTGCGTGTACGTCTCTTCAACCTTGTCGATGGATTCCTTCTGGAGCATTAGTTGCAGTACATAGCTTGTGACGGCGTGCCGTACTTCGTTGTTGGGGCAGCCAGCCGTCCACTGTTGCGAGAAGGAGTAACCATTTGTGGCAGGCTCCTTCAGCGTAAGGTATCCCATCTCCAACGCATTCAGGGTGAACCTTCCGGGCCCGGGGCAGACAGAAGTGAGATCCCCCTCCCTCAAAGTTGCCGAGTCTGAGAGCTATTCCGTGAAAGCGGCCACGAGATCGAAGTGATCCCCTTCATTTTTCTTCCACCTTTCCACAAGCACATCATCCACGTTTCCTGACCCAGTACCAATCCAATACAATTCAATACGCTTGTGGTAGAGTGTCTGTACAATACTCCAGGGGTTGTAAACGAGTTCTTCTCCCACAAAGGAGAAACGATATCCGTTGAAGTTTGCTTTCAGCTCTTCCATCGTGATGTCCTCGGGAGTATCCGGGAACAGCTCAAGGGCCTGGCGAACCTCCAGGTCTGTGAACCCGCAGCAGGTGGCGCACCATTCATCAAAGCTCGCATTTTTCACGTTATCGCCGCCGCCAAACAAACCCACGCAGAAGAACTTCATGATGCCCGTGACAAACAGCACCTTTAGGTGGGGAGCCGCCGCCTTGATATTTGAGAAGAAGTCTTCAAAAAGCCGTTTCATGTCTCCCGCGTCCTCCTCTCGGCAGTGCCAGAATGGATAGTCGTAGTCGACGATCAACACCACGGTTTCCTGCCCCGTGCATAGCCACGCCATGTCGATGGCACCCTTCAAGGTAGCACCGGCACCATTTCCTGCGGCATTTGTATACCGCTTCAAGAATTTACGTATAGAGTTTGACATGACTCTGAGGACGTCATCGTATGACATCGCTCTACTGACCGGTTGACCCGGCGGGGCTTTGCCGTCCTCTGGGCATCCAGAACCGCGTGGCACAAAGCTCAACGAGAGCATGCAGTACGTCCTCCAGACTTTCTCGTGCCTCGAAATAGTGAGGCCCTTGAACAGGTCCTTGTGTACCGGCCCACACCAGATGTTGGGTGCTGAGCACTTCTGACTACGCGCTAGTCTAACTCGGAGTAGGTTAACGTTGTAGAGTACGTTCACATGTCCCCCTATTATTCCTTCGCCACTAAATTGATGCACCGCTGCGGATCGTACATGGAGAAGACGGCGAGTCTCCAGCGACTGCCTGGGTACTCCGTGACCTCACAGCAGACGTCTGGTGCTGTCAGAGTCGCTCTCCGGGCAATGTCTACCTCCCGCCTCCTTTCGGTGTCCATCCCACGCCCCCAGCCAGCGCTCGCACTGGGAGGGGCGTGGTGCCGACAGCACACCCCTCCCGGTGCTGCCTCAACAATCACCGTCCATTTCGAGAGGCTTCGAAAAAAATCCGCTGAGTATGTGGGCAACACGGCAATTCCATGCACATAGACCCCACATAAGATTCATAAAATAGAATAGAAGAGAACAAGAGCGGAGAAGAAAGAACCTTCACTTGCCGTTAAAGCGCAGCAGGACAATCAATATGCATAAGCGAGGGACAGTTCTCTGGGAACAGTGTTGGGAGAGGCATTCATTCGAACTCTATTGTTTTGTCAAATAATTATTGTATTTATCATTGGTATGAGAGGGAAACATCGCAGTGCGTCAACCCACACACCCGCTACAAACCTCTCTACAGCTATGGAACATGATGGAAAGGTTGCACACCTTTATCCGCTACGCCCTGCGAAGGGGTGGTGGTTTGAGCCTGCCAAATGACCCCCTTGGTTTTACCCAAGGATCTGCGTCGTGGTGGGAACCACGGGAGTGGGTGGGTGGGATGGCTTTTGAAAGTGATATATTAATATTGAAGGCTCAAACCGGCGAGCGGATAAATATCTCACTTTTAGTTACCATAAAAACAATGTTGGAACGAGAAGGAGCATGAGTCGACAACACCTACCAATCGAAGGAACAATGTTTCCAGATTCATATTGATCGTCCACTCGGACCCGATCCCGTAGTAGCGCTACTGGATCGAATCCGATGACTGCGCTTAGACTTATCGTTCATGTTCTTCCACTCCCTTCCGCTCTTATTCTTGCCGCGTTGCTCTCAAAAAAACGTTCGATAATTCAATACATAGTGATGATATTTGTGATTGTGAATTGTTTTTGTTCTGCTGCTGAGACTTAAGGTGCCTTGTATTTTGTCGTCGTCCCATTTGAGCACGCCTCTTATGCTTTTTGTTGCCAAAGTAGTTTACTGCCATTTCATATTCTATCCTCCAAGTTACCTAATGCTCCGCCGCTGCGGCATTCCCCGCCTCACGCTGCAGCAGCAACCACGCCGAGCGGCCGCCATCGCTGCCACCGCGACGGCTGTGCTGGTCCGCCGCAGCCCGTACGCGGACACGATGGCACCTCTCCTCTGCCGCCGCACCATGTCCACCTCCCACCGCCTGCTGTTAGCGCCCATCCCACCAACACAAGGCGGCGCTCCCCCCTCCCAGTACCCCCGCTGCTGGAAGGTATCGTTGACTTTGCTGAGCTACGAAGGTCAGAGGCGATATATGTGGACAAGACCGCACAGCTGCAGCGACTAGCTCGTAGCGAGATCATTGGGTACCTGAGCCGGCCGGATGGGTTTGGGAAGTCCGTCCTCCTCTCCACCTTGAAGTACTACTTCGAGGGGGGAGAGGAGGACCTGTTCGAGGGCCTGGCGGTGGGCGAGGCCATGGCGAGTCGGGCTGTGGCGCAGCGTCCCGTGCTGCACCTTCAGATGGGAAAGATGGGATCTACGGCTGATGCGTTGGAGGAATACCTCTCTGAGTGGTTAGGGGAAATAGAATTGGACCTGAGCGTGGAGAAGCGCGGAAGCATAAAGCATCGCTTAAATCGTGATGTGCAACGAGCATTGAAGGCGTGTTCTACTCCGTCGTCCTCCCGGTTTGTTTCGCCTCTATTCCGTTCTTGTTGCCAACGTTTAGTTCTGTCTTCACCTCTTTTCCTCCCAACCACTCACAGTTAGTTGGGATGCTCCGCCGCTGCGCCCTTCCCCGCCTCACGCTGCAGCAGCAGCCACGCCGAGCGGCCGCCATCGCTGCCACCGCGATGGCTGGGCTGGTCCGCCAATCCCTGCCTCACGCTGCAGCAGCAGCCAGGTGGTATCCTCTACGGTGGAGGTACAACAAAACTTGGCAGGTTAGCTTACGACTTATGAGAAGCGTTACAAGATTCAGTCACATATTCCACAGACAAAAAAAAAAAGAGAGAGAGAAGGAAAGTAGAAAGCAGAGGGTGATATCACACACACACACAGATAGAGATACAGATGTATACAGAGGGCCCCGCGAAGGGGTGGGCCGTGTTAGCTCCTTGAGGGATGGGTGGAAGAGTGAGGTATGCGGCACAGCCGGCAGTATAAACAACAGACGAGGAACAAAACGTACAGCGATCATGAACAAAACAATAATAATAATAATAATATCAACTTTCCTAACGGTAAAAAATAATTGAAATAGTTCGAACTTCAAAAAGAGAAAGAAAAATGAATCTGTTTCTATTGAAGAAGGGATTGCATCTATCTCGCAGCTAGATTCCATTCTTAGAATATCAACAACAAATTGACCATTCTTCGTCGGTACGACATCCAAAGCTTCATCTTGCTCCCCGCCTCCCCTTCTCCGCCTCCGAGTCCAGTGCGGCAGGCGACCGGACGATAATTCCTGTTACCCTGCGGCACATTTGGAATTGTGCCGACAGATTCCTTTTTTTGCCCTTATTGCGTTGACGATGCGGAAGATGAGGAAATGTTACGTCGTGAGTGAAACCATTTCAAGGCATCCAACGTGCAAAAGATGTTGACCGACTTCATACGGAAACGACATCGCGGGCCTCACAATGAAACTCTTTATTTCCTTCGTTTTGATTTCTGTTACTGTTGTTGTTATTGTTGTTTCATTCGCACTTCCCTTCAAAATTTACGGTAGGGCATAAAAAGGGAAACAACGAGCCCATCACTGTGCTGTTGAAGCGTCCTTACTGCAGGCCATCTCCATATAGCATCCGTCATTACTGGTCAGCGTACTGGGTGGGGCGTTGAGAAGAAGGCTCTGTGTCATGTGAGGGAGGAAACACATAAACCACAAACATTGGAGAGAGATATGGCGAGGGATGAGATCATCTGTTTAGACGCCGATTCACCAACAGACTGTCGGATGGAGGCATGTCAGCAAACAGAAAACGTGCTTCTCCGTCTTCAGTTGAGCTAGGAGGCACATCACGTCACGATGCACAGCGAAAGCGGGAGTCAAGAGTAAATCCTTGATAGTCGAAGGTGAAGAAAAACATAGACGGTTCAACGGTCCTACTTCGAGTTCACGTTTCAAACGCTGCGGATGGATGTTCCTTGAGCAACTGCTCCATCGACGATAAACCCTGTCAGCACGCCCGCTCCGCGCATCAGAGCGGCATCAAAGAGGGTCCCTGCAAAAGTTGCCCCAGGCGAGACAAGGTAGACACTTTTTAGTTTCTTCTCTTGCGTCATCATCGCAACGACGCAAGAGAAGTACCGCATTAAGAAAAGAAGGAGAGGGGCTAGGGATAGCAGGGACCCTCTCCTTCTTTAGGTGTGAGTGCTGCGTGCTTCTGGATGGATAGTGATCTCTAAGCCCCGGATGCTCCCTTGGATAAAGAAGCTTTCGATGTGTCTTCAGCGAGAAAAGATGAGTACCAAGCGCCGTAATCATTTTGATAATGCAAGCGAGGCTTTCAGCAACCGTAATTGTTGCACATGATCCTTTGTTTCAGGACCCATGGTCGCCTAGAGCTGTGTCTGTCTCTTCCTCCTCCTCTCTCTCTCTCTAGGCGGCGGCTCTTTAGTGATTCTGTTGAGAACGCTACCCTTTCATGTTCTGCTGCAGCCCGTTTGAGGCATCTCGGTGCGTCTTCCTACGTGTCCCGGATCTTTTTTCAAGTGCCTTCAACTAAAAGGGAGTAGTTCAAAGGAAAGGGAAGAAAAAAAAGATATGACATCATATTCCACACTCAAACGGTAGGAGATGTAAAAGAAACCGAAAAACGCTTTCGTTATCATATAGAGAAGTAGATCGACAGAAAAAAAAAATTCAAGTAATCTATAATGGCAAATAAACATAGAAAATCCAATGATTCCGTATATCTTCATCTTTGGCCTGGTGGAAGTAAAATATGGCACCTTGATTTGACGATCAAGAGTGTCGCGAGTACACATACAGATGAAGTCGAACATCACGAAAATAAAATAAAATAATAATTGGTAGGACATTGGACAGCTTTTTGAGCCTCCAGTGTTTTGAAAAAGCTGACTTCCAGGTGCCTTTGGGTGCTCACTTTCTTAGCTTATTCTTTGATAGTATTGAACTAAAAAACTGTGTTAGCAACCTTGGAGAAAGGCATTGAAGGCCTCCATTCCCATGAAATGTTCAGGTGGGAGACGCGGGATAGTGGAAATGGCTGCAGTAAAATCCTTCGCTTCCAGTTTCCGTTGTGGAATGCATTGAACCCTCCGAGGGTGGAGTGTGATATCTACGAGGTCCTGGAGCTGTTGAATCGTGTAGCCTTCTGTAAGAGTGGCGACATGGCGCAAACCTTCCTCTTCCAGGCCACTGTGCCGCCCGCCAAGCTTTTTGGAGAGGAAGTGCTGCAGCAACTCAATTCTATGGCCATAGGCAGGCGTTGGGAAATACATAAATTCCTGCATTATCCATGGCACATTTTCCTTGCCCACAGGGAAGACTTTAGAATCGATCATCCAGGGCTGAGAGCAAACAAAAAGCACTAGGACACGCTCAGCCGGTAAAATCGTCGCCATCGCTTTCTTGAGTTCCTTTTTGAGCTTTTTCCCCCTCTTTTTCAGCGCGGGATCCAGTTTCTTCTTCATCTTCTTCATTCTGCCAGGGAAAATATACTCCACATCTTCTATGTAAATGATGGAAGGGGCTTTAATCCGCGCAACATAGAAAACTCTTTGGATTTGTTTGGCAAAACCTTTCAGGCTTCTGAAGTTTTTGGGTGACAAATTAAAAAAATTTGCTCCTACCTCGTTGCAAATTCCATAGCTGAGCATCGTCTTTCCACAACCAGGAAATCCATAGAGTAAGATCGCCCGAGGAATACGACACTGCGAAACAAGCATGTCTCTTATAGTTTGAGAACCCAGCGGCAGCACCCCATGAATAGCGGCATATGTTCTCAGCTCGGCTGGGGACGTCGTGGAGAAGAGATGATACGATAAACGGTCGTGGTATTTCGGATTGAATATGTGAAAAGACATTCCGTTCTCCGAGCTAAAAATTTGAGTGTTCGGATCTGAATTGCCTTTTGAAAATCTCGATAGAAAATGGTCGAAAAGTGTCGTCAAGGCGGCCTTGGGGATCTTCAGCGATTGTTCAATCACATCGTTCCATCCGTTCATGACTCGTACCCACTTCTTCATCAAATCTTGTTCCATTGGTGTGCAATTGGGTGCAACTTCTTTGATCCAAGTCTGCATTGCCCAATCACCGGATCCAATGAAATCATGCAGTCTCACGGTGGACGGCGGTAGCTGAAGAATGTTGTCGTGTACTAGCAGATTTACCATGGTATCCAAATCCATCCCTTTCCAGGGATCCTTCAGTCGTGGCTTCTTGGGCTTCTTGGGCTTCTTCTGTTTCTTCTTTTGTCGCTTGTTTTTGCGCTCCCATTCTAGCCTCTCTTTCAGATTGTTTACCTCCATCAGCACCAGCTCATCAACGCAGAGGCGTAATTGATTCATAATACCTCTAGGGCCCTCTAAAAGGTTTGCCCGCAGGACAGTCTCATCGAACGGAAGATCCATGTTTCCATCATGAAGATATACATTGGTGAATTTCTCTCTCCATATGGAGTCGTAACGTTTCTGAGCTTCATCTATTGGAGCCCAGAAAGCGGAGGGAACTGGAGGGATCCACACCTCTTCATCCTTCTTCCCTTTCTTTCCCTTTCCGTCTTTCCCTCCACCGGGCCCAGCGTTCGGTGCCTGCGAAGGTTTCCTGTCCGCAACGGAGCTTTGTTCGCTGGGACGGCGATCGTTTCTCTCAGTGATATTTGCTTGGCTCTTCAACTCGTCAGGAGTTGGTATTTCAGGTATTTGTCCATCTTTGTTCTCCAGACGAGCATATGCCATGTGCACCAGTATTTCATCTAGCATGCATTCCATCGTCTTTGGGCCTTCCGAGGCCATTATGTTGGCTTTAAGCTCCGCTGTTTTCTGCCGCAGTGCCATCACGTTCATTTTCTGTTTCGCCTTTCGCTCCTCGACTCGGCGACGGGCGGCCTCCGCCTCCTCCCGGGCATTGTTCTCTGACGGTTTCATCCCGAGGAATAACTCTTCGTTCTTAAATCGCTCCGCCGCTCGCTTTCTCTCCAAATAGCCTTGAACAACTGTCTGAATAATGGTCGCTGCGCGGTCTTTCCCTGTGACGGTGTTGAAGTCCTGCCCGTGAATGACGGAGTAGCGCTGCTGCTGGTAAAGCCCCAGCTGAAATTTCGCTCGTTGACGGGCCTGCCGTCCTCTCTCGCAGATTTGAAGGGCACGAACAGCAGCCTCAAACTGCATTGGCTCATTCTCGATTTCCTCCATAGTTTTAGGCGGAACAGGAGGCGCCTTTTTAGATGGCAAGGGGGGGATGGCCTTGGTGGGGTCATCTCGGATACTAGGCATCTCTAGCGCGTTGGAGACGGGAGCCTCCGGCTCGGATTCCGAAAAGAAACGCTGGAGAGAGAGAACGACGTTTCTCCTGTCTTTCAATTCCTCGGCGCGGTCGTCGAGGATGTAGCGTGGGATTGGTACTTCCATCTCAGACGGCGTCAGCTTCAGCTCCATCATGCTCAACTCCATAAAGTGTTGGCGCGACGCAGTGCCGGCGGATTGTCCACTGTTGAATATCTCAATCATTCTGCCCAGACATGCATCAAGCAAGGAGCGAACATCTTGAAGCTTTTGTGGCTGTAATTCCACGTTCTGCAGCAGAGAGAGACGTTTGGCGAGCTGCATGTACCGAACAAAAGGAGAAAACCCAAGTAGATCATTAACAGACACGGCGTTTTCAAGAAGCCGGTCTCCTTCCAGCATCATACATGCAACATCTTCTTGTTTCAAGTCCTGCAGGTCGAACAGCACTTGGCGGTACTCCGCCTCGTACGAAAGGGTCGACATGGGTCGCCTCTGAAATGCGAGGCAGCAATGAACAACGGCAACCCCTGCGAAAGAAGAGCGATGAACCAGAAGGCCTCAGTTCTTTGTTGTCTTTCAACCTATCAAAAAAAAGAAGAAGAAGCGGATCAAAGAGACAAATAGGTTTAAAAGATAAATCATGATGACGTATGTACATAGAAAGCACATCTATACAAATTTAGAAGTAATAGCAATAGAAATTCAGTTGCAGGTATCTGTCAAAATAGTCGTATCATAGCAGAGGCAATGCCATAGAAAAAGGAAACTGCAGTGCAATTTTGGTCATAACTTCCAACCGAATATACACGCACAATGAATTGCAACGAAATGGGCTGCTTCACCATGTGTGGAGCAACTGACAAGTGCAAATTTGGTGAGCAGAGGAAAGAAAAGTTTTAGATAAAAAGGTACTAGAAACGTGGTAATAGATCAAGATGGATCTTTTTTTCTTAAAAAAAAAAGCTTTCTCTGCGACAGAGAGCTTAGATGGGAGTAATTCGTTTCTTCTCCCTCACCCCGTAGTAGAGCCACTTCCAAGAGCCGGATCATCGTCAAATAAACGACGCTCTAACGACTCCATGGAGTATGGGCTTCCCTCCGATTCCATTCGGCACCACCTCTCGCTTGCAGGAGTTCCCACACCCAAAAATTCGTTATTGTCATGGGCAGTCCCAACCATTCTCCCTGCTCGCCATTCGAGGGAGGCGATCCTCCGTGATCCCCAAAAGCGGCTCCCCCCTGGCGTCCCTGCCGCCAATTCCTCGCCCTGCAACCGTGAGCTGCTCTCCAAACCTCTACTGAACAGCGGTGATGACGAACCGAAAGTGCTGTCCAACGAAATGGACCCTGGGCTACCGTAGGAGCATAGAAGATCGATCGCGCCGCAGGATCGCAGAGGAGACAGGGATGGCCTCCATGAATTGCAGGTGTCGCTCCAGCGGCAAGATCCAGCTCCCACATTCTCCAAGATACCGCGAAAGGGGGCTTGCTGCCGCGTCGGTTCATCATGCGGCTCCGTCATTTCTTTCATTAGCTGTGCCTTTATTTCTTCCTCTCGCACCAGATGGGCACGGGGAATCATTCGGGAGCCGACTACCGGCTCGCTCCAGTACACCTCGTTGACGCAAGCTTGTGTGGATATGTTTCGCACCAAATGACTGAGACGGAGCATAAATAGTGTTTCCTCGGCATGGTCTCCGTCAAGGGGGCAGCAGACGACCATCACTGACTTGCAATTCCCAGAGAGCGCACGTTTCAAAAGTTTTGTGAGGGCATGCTTTTCAAATGGGACCCTGGTGGCACCTCGCAGCTGCAATTCTAGTATCTCTCTTAAGCAAAGGGCAGAGGGATCCGTGCATATGGATACGTGTTGAAGATCCGTAGTCGTCTTCGATACGGTATGCGAACCAACTTGAAGAAATTCCAGCCGACCGGTCTTTATTTTTCCGTTAAGACCTGCAGCGCTGCGAACAGCGATACTGAAAAGGGAGTGGGCTGTTCCCTCCGCCTGCTGCTTGCGCAGTCCGGCTTGCAAGACATCACACGCTTCCCGCAAGGATTTTACAGGAAGAGAAACAGCACCATCCACGTTAAAAGAACCGTCGAAGGGGCACTCTGTCAGATCGCGCAGAGCAGAAATACAAGAGGTCGATGGTCGAAAAAGATCTCTCACTCTATGAGAGAAAATTTCCACCATTGAAACTTCCACGGTGTAGTGTAGATCTGCTTGGTTGCTGGTAAGCTCAAAAATTGTTTGTAAAGCCCTGAAAACACAGCCTGAAGAGTTATTGAGAGCATCTTGTTCGTTAGTACAATAAAATGCCGGAGGTGATGTTTCAGCATCTGCAATGGAGCCGTAGAGAGTGCGGTTCACCCCATCTTCAAGGGGGCCCAACAGTATGATGCAGCAATTGTATCCCTGTAGTACATCCTTCACAATGGGAAAAACAGCGTCTTCGTAAACATCTCCTTGGCTGGCAGACGGAAGAAAGATACGTGAGAAATGAAATGCGTTGCACTCTCCACTGGCGTGATTCTCATTGGATGAAAAGGAGTGGGGACGAAGATTATTTGCACCCCTTCCCAGTGCAGGTGCAGTCAACGAGGTGAAAGTGGGGCCATTCGTGACACTTTTTTCTGGAAGCGTAAAGTTTAATGATCCCGTCTCTTGATGAATAGACAGGCACGACGTAGGATGATCATCATCATGGTGATGAGAGTCGCGTTGGCCTGGATCCTCAGCCGGCAGCACCCGACAGAAGACGTGGATAGGAAAGGAGCTCCCTCGGAACCCCGCAGGAGGCGTGGCACTGCTCGGATCGAAACGAAGAACTGAAGAGAGCGGAGACGTCTCACGGGCCAAGGATGGAGAACTCATCGCTTGGTGCTGTCACAGATCGCAGTTGAGGAGGTAGAAAGAAATGAAAAGACAGCTGAAGAAGAGAAGGCCTCCACTGAGGCATGAGAGGGGAAAATATGTCATTGTAAGTCACGCTTAAACCATGCCACATCATACCAAAATACCAGATGCTATTTCGGTAGAAAAAGCAACACAAAAAAAAAGCAGTTGTTGATGCAATCTTTTCGGAGTCTGTTGGTTGTTAGTACGTATACATTGGCGTGCACCGATCATGCACTCTATGGACCAGACAAAGAGAAGTGAAGGCATTCATCCACACACAATAAATAAATAAATAAATAACAAACACTAGGTTGCCCCTAGCGGATGCCATTTTTTTTCTATCTACTTTATCACGCCATTCCACGACGAGAATCCCCACTCCCATATCACACTACTTGTATAACGTAAGTACGGCCGATTCATCTTGTACACATCAAGTGTCCTTTCCGAGTAGTTCGAGCAGCATCAAACGAAAATGAATCGTCATCGCATACTGCTGGATCCCTAAGGACGATCCCCCTGCCGGGCACCCAGTGCTTCGGGTGATACTTCCGAGTGTGCCGGCACGTTACCGGAGGCTCAAAGAAGGTGACATAGTACGCCATCACGGGGAATTCGCTCTTGAGCATTTCCTTCAGTTCTTTAACCTCCAGTTGGTCTCCAGACTGCACATGTCGATCCGCCCAAGATGATATTTTCTGTACAGCGGACGCTACGTTTTCCTTTGTGAAGCCGATACGGTACGCTTTAGCGTTTGTGGAGCACGAGGAGGGTATCAGTATAGATCCGGCTTTCTTCTGCGCGACAAATCCGAGCTCGTCCATCTTTGCCTGTCTCCTTATCCAATCCCTTATCATGTACACCTCCCCCGCCCTCATCGTGTCCCCGTGGCTGGCGCCCTCCTCCTTTTTCCACACCGTTGACGTCGTTGTGCGGTATAACTGCAGGAACGTGACGGCCCACAGCACGACCGCCGGGGTGCCGAGGAAGAAGCGCACCCCCAGCGCATCGTCGTACTCACCGTTCCGGCAGCTGTCGGCGAAGTAGAGTTTGTAGCGCCAGTACTCCTTGATCCTCTTTCGAACTTCGGCACACGCCTCACACTTGGTGCACTGCGTAGAGGGATGTTGAAGGCATTGGCGGTCAATTTCCCTCTCTATCTGCGCCTCGCTGCACCCCTCTAAAACATTCTTTCCCGCCACAGCGCAGGCAAGTAGAATCGCGCAGAACAAAAAGATTGGATCTCTGCACTGTCCTTCTTTGTTCTCATCGAAGAATTTGTGAAAGAAATTACTCCAATGCATCACCTCACTCATCATCCCCTGATCGCGATCAGTGCTGCACGTCGTCGCCTGCGTGTACTTGCGACTGGATCCACCACCTCGCTTGCCCGACACCGAAGCCGTGTGCAAGGCCTCGTCTTGCGGCCCGTAGACCAAGTTAATCGACGTGACAGGCGCTATAGGAGCTGGTCGACCAGTGGAAAGCACGGCATTATGCGCCGCCGCACTGTTGTAGCGGATCGCGGAGTCAATACTGTTGTGGGTGTGGGAGCGGTTCATAAGCGCGCTGGCGTTGGCAAACTCCTCTCCGTACTCCAGCACCAGAAAATCCGAGACAAACTTGGAGAAGGTCAGCGGCTGTGGGGGCGCGATGAATTCCTCCTTTTTTTCATCATCGTCGCCATCATCGGACTTGGGTGTCGGCGGAGCGTCAATGGGCTTCAGATACGCCGGGACGCCTAGAAACGCCTTAAAATGCGGCTCAGCAGCGCACAGAACTCTTTGCTGGAGGAGCCGCAGCGTCAGCAAAGGGCATTCAGCCAGCCACTCCACCGCATGTTGCACCCGCAGCACCTCTTTGAGCATCTTACGCTGTTCCGGCACCGCCGAGAACGGCGCACCGGTCAGAATAGAATTGCTGAGCGCTCCTTCGCGGCGGCTTCGCTGCTCCATGTTCGACACGATGTGGCGCAAGTTCTCCCCTTTGAGCGTGACAGGGAACTCCTGGTGCTGCTGGTGCACCAGTACACACTCGGGGCACTTCCACTCCATTGGATCCTGCGGGGCGGCGGGGGTCACGCATTTTTTCGGCTTCAGTGGTGGGCGCTTGTCGGGGTGCTCTGCATAGGGGTCGAACGGGACGCCGCAGTGCCGGCACTGCTTTAGCTGCCAGTAGTTGGTGCTAAGTTGAGGAAGTTTGGCTGACAGAGACATCGCTGGTCGAGCCTCGAAACCCGCGAAGTGGATCCGCTACAAAAATAAGAATAGTAATAATAATAATAAAGGTAGAATAATACGTCAATCACAAGAACAGTCTCTTGGACTCAGACGCTGGAGGAGGAAAAGGGGGAGACAGACGGCGAGTAGGCAAATATGTAGTGCAGTCCAAGATGTGTTCCCCGTTCGGTTCTGAACGACCCGGTTAATGATAAGCGGTGATTCGTTTTCTTCCAACGCGAAGGATACAAGTGAGAAACAATTGCTGACCTTTTTTTCCTGTTATTGTTTCTATGGTTGATTTTAATGGGAATAAATAAATAAATAAATAGAAAAGAAATAAAAAAAATGGGAAACACATCCCTTCCTGGCACCGCGTTTCTTTGTATATAACATCGAAAAGGAAATAAAATGTTCGGTCCACAAGAGCTGTGGGGCTTCTCCTTCACCGCAGAGCACATCGGTATGAGGTCTAGTGGTGATCGTACCGTAGGATTATCTGGCGCCGTGCAGCGTTCTCGTTCCTTTGTTTCTGTACTGCATGTTTGGCTTGATCCTCATCAAGCCTGTGTCTCACTCTCTCATATCTTTTCCCGTAGTGGTAGAGTGGTGTATACAAGGGTGGTCACCTACCCTTCGGCGGATGGTTTCTGATAGGTGAAGCGACGAGTTCGACAGCATTTAGAACGCAGCATACGTTTTTGTTTCTCTCTCTCTCTCTCTCTGTTCTGTGGGAACAAAGAGAGAATAAAACGCTTCTGCAGTCTCGCTGATGTTATTGGGTATTATTGCCGTAGTGCGAGTCACAGCAACGAGAAGGGGAAGTGGACCGAAGTGAAGCGGTGCATACCCAACAGAAATAAATAAATAAATAAAATAAAAATAAAAATAAAAAACAGTAAACATCAAAAAGACAGTTAGGGAATAGTCCTATCTTTATCGTTATTAGTGATTTCTCACCTCTACGCGATACGATATTAGGGGGGGGGGCCGCATTTGAGAAGCGTCTTCTTGGATCGTACATTATCGTGAGACGTTCAGATGGGCACTCCTTTTAGGGTATTCGAGCCTCGCATCCGACAAGCACCCGCCCTTCCCCCAGAAGAGGTCTACTGGTTACTCTAAGCCTCTTGTCCCCTTCCCCTCCGTCTTCAGGTCGCTGGTGGTTTTCTCAGCACCACCGGCGGGTCGGGCGGGGAGAGCTCCCGGCATCGCGGCGAGCCCGGTTGCCCTCAAACTTTGCAGTCAGCGCCACAGTCGTCTTCTCGTGAACAGCTGGCACAAAGTCCGCCTCAACCTTCTTGTCCAGCAGGTGCAGCTGCGGCCCGTCGTACGGGTACCCGTTCTTCCAGCCGTGGGGCGTAGGCTCCTTACGGTCCTCGATCTTCTTCGCGCTCTCCTCTCGCGGGCTGGGGCTAGGGACCATGCCGAACACGTAGGGGTGCAGTTCCCTCTCCTTCTCCTCCTGTTCCTCCTGGTTGCCGAACTTGGAGAAAATGGTGGCGAAGGGGCCGGGTTCGGTGCGCGCACCGGGGCGCGGCTCACCCGAGATACGGCGCTGGTCCTCCAACGCACTGAAGTGCAGCAGGAGAGGGCGGTCCAGCGGGACCTGGTAGATCATCGGAGGATGCGGCTTGCGCTGCGATATGGCCACGGAGAATTCCTTATTGGACGTGTCCATCGTGGGTTGCCCAATGTTTTCTCGGCGGGGCTCCTCCTGCCTGAACTCGGGCGGAATCTCGGTGTGCGGCTCGGACTCCAGCACCTCCCGCAGGTGAGAGGCAGTGACAGCCCCCTCGCCTGGCTCCTCTCCGGCCTTGGCGGCGCCAGCTCGCTTCCCGACACGCTGGAGCTCAAAGTTGGCGTTCCGCACGAAGCTGTCCGTCTGCTCGCGGCTCTGGCGAATCTCGATGAGATCCTCCCGGGTCAACTCCACGCCAGAGTGCCTCGTCTTTATCATTGCCAATCAAACAATAAACCTTAACTTTAGTCACGAGAACTGAAGGGACAAGAACAAGCGGCAAAGAAGAAGGTTTGGCAGAAGACTCTAGTGCATGTCGGTTGTGTCATTCGCTTCTGTGTGCTCTATTTTTTTATTTATTGTTCTTATTTGTACATGTCAATGGCAGAGGGCAAATAATAGATAAATAACTAACAAGGATTACCTAAAGAGTGACCGAAAGTGCAGCGCTCTCTCTCTCTCTCTCTCTCGATGTCTGCCGTGGAGCAGATGAGCTCGGCAGCTGCGCGATCTCTTACGGGATACTGAGATACTGCCACATGGGCAGCTGCGAGACCCACGTCCCATCCACTGCCCCTCCTGCCCCTGCAGCGGCGCCGTCGCCCTCCACCGCCTGCATCGCCGCGAGAACGGCGGTCTTGTCGAGGGTGTCGGGCCACATCGTCGTCGCAGCTCCGCGGCTGCGAGAGTGGCGAAGACCCGCAGCAGACCGCCGCGGCGTGGAAAAGTCGTGGACCTGCACGCTGTTGGAGCGGCTGACGCTGCGCTGCAGGGAGCCGCCGCTTGGCGCTGCGGGGGGGAATCCGCTGCTGCCGGAGCCTGCAAGGCCCCTCCCGCTGCCCTTCAAGGGCCCCTGCGGTGGGAGCTGCGAGGACGGCGACAAGGCGCCATCGCTGGAAAAATTTCCCGTGGAGCCGGAGGGTCCAAATGGCCGGCCAGCGGACTCCACGGCGCTGGGAGATGGCCCCCTCCCGGGCAGCCGGGCGGCTACCTTTAAGGGGTCCAGCCCTTCTTCTTCCGCCTCTTCCTCCTCCTCATCCGCGACACTCAGCCGAAGACGTAACCGAGTCCGAGGGCTGTGCAGCGCCGGGGAGCTCAGGGGGTCTATACGGCACGACGTGTCGCCATCGGTGTCGGTTCGGGCAGCCGCCGAGGCGGCGGCGGCGGTCGCCGCGACTCGCGCTGCTACGCGGTCTGCAGGCGGCACGAACAGACCGAGATCGAATAGGGAGGCCAGAGGGTCCACGTCATAGTAGCGGAAGAGCTGTTCGATCTTGTTAGTGGGAATTTGTGCATCAGCATTTCGCACGGCGGGGCCGCCAGCATCCGCTGCCGAGCGTACCAGCTGGCTCAGATCTTTCTTGTCGTATGAGACAAGAGTTTTTCGAATTTGATCTCGGTCGCCAAGCGCGAATTTTACCTTTTTGCCGTCGCCCAACGGGTACGACGGCGCTGCCTGGAACTCGCTTCGACTGGAAGAGGCGTTGTTGTCGCGCATCTCCTCCCTCACTGGCGCTGCTTGTCGGCGCCTGTGTGCGCTGTTGGCCAGTTCCTCCACCAGCACCAAGTACTCCATCGACGTCAGCTGGTTCGCGCTGTTTGAGATGCCGGAGTGGACGGTCCCTAGTGTGGCATGGCCGGCGCCGTTGGAGGCGACGGCACCCACCGGAGTTGTGGGCGAGGCGGGTGAGGAGAGGTGGGGAACGCCATTATTAGGACATGCTGCCTGTGGCGGCGGCTCGCTGCTGTGCGGGCTGGGCTCACCCCGGGTGGCGGCTGCAGCTGCCTCGGCCTCGCTCTCCTCCATGGCAGCGGTGCTAAAGCAGCGCACCACTATAGCTTCCACCAACGTCTCCTCATCCTCCTCCTGAATGACGACACAGCCAAAGACACCCTCAATGTCCTCACGAGGCGTGTGGGCCAGCAATCGAGCGATGTGAATAAAGGAAAGTCGCACGGCAGCCGTTTGTGCGCCCTGATGCGGGGAGCTCGGTGTGGACGGCGGATCTAGCTCACTCAAGGGTTTGTCGCCACGCCAGAGTAGCGCATGTGCACTTCCACCTGGGCTGCCAGGCGGGGGTACCGCAAGTTTCAGTCCGCACTCAACAAATCGATTCTCTAAGCCGTCCGTCTCCGCCGTCCAAGAGGTCTTGAGTTCCTTCGAGAGGCAGTGGGAAAGCTCCCCTTGAATCCGCTTCTGTTCCCAAATCCCAGCGGTGTACTCGATCAGCGGATCAATCTCAAACACCACCCCAACATGTGCAAGAATGGCCACGACAAACTGCTGCCAGGCACGATTCTGCTCCGAGTTTTTGTGAAGTTCCTCAGATGCCTCCCGCACCACCTCCTCCTCGTTGCGATCCTCCTTGCTGTGATTAACGTCGTCTACACAGCAGCCTCCGTAGCGCACGTATAGGTTCCACGCTAACCGGAGGACGAACGGAATGGCCTGCGCGCCGTAGCCAGCCATGTAGGAGGAGAGCACATTGCCCAGCTCAACGAGAAGTCGGGGGGTGACGTCCTCCCGCCTCGCGTGGCAGAGAAAGAGGATCCACTCCTGGGCGCGCTGCACATCCAGTAGGGAGGTGTGCAGTGCCGTAGGGGCGCTGCTCTGGTTGGAAGCGCTCAGCACACTGCGAGACTTCTTGATTTCATCTCTGGCGGGGAGAGATACGGATGATGGCGGCTGGACCGCGATGGTGGTCGTGGGCTGCTTCTCGTCCTGCGCATCCCGCCCGGTGCTGCAGGGGAGAATCCACCGAGTGGGCGGCCGCCCGGCGAGCAATTGGCACACAATCGACGTCGCCAAGGCCAGCGTCCGGGTCTGGCGAAGGTCGTAGAGGGTAGGCGAGATGCCAACGAATAGATCCACGTCCCTTCTCTGCGCATCCGGAATAACACGGAAGTAGGCTGCGGTGGACTGCAGCAGGCGCAGCATGAACATTCGCACTCGACGCCCGCCTTTGGGTTTGCCGCTCCCTGTTGAAGAAGACGACGTGCTCCGACCCAAGAGGGTCTCAGAGCAGGTTTCCGCAAGAAAACTTAGAATGAGGTGCAGCGCCGGGTAGTTCTGCTGGCTGTGAATGGCAGCTAGCAGGGCGGTGGTCAACGAGATGACCACCACGTCAAAAGGCTGCGAGGACGTTAGAGACCCCTCGCTGGTTTGGAACGCGTACTGCTGGCGCGGGCTGCCCTGGGCTATTGACGGCCGCTGATGTCCGTCCAAAAACACGCTGGAGGTTAGCTGCACGGGTTCGTCGGGGGATGCAGGGAGGTGCTGCGCTAGGCTGTTCGGCGCGTGGGAAGGGGACAGCGCCTCGGGTGCGTGATTGGCCAGGAACGGCGTCTCGACCAGCAGAACTTGAATGGCGCCGAGAAAGACGTGCGGCCGGGTCCCCGTCATTGGAATGACCAGCAAGCACTGGTGCAGCGCTCGCAGAAGGCCCCCTAGCGCTGCCGGGGAGGCAAAGGCCTTTGGGATTTCCTCCGGCAGAACAGGGGGCCGGGCGGAGGCGGCGGCGGCGGCGGCAGCCGCGGCCATCGCGGGAAGAAAGCCGCTGCGGGTGCTGTCTGGACGAGAGCTGAAAGCGCTGTCCTGCTGAGCGCCAAAGCTGTGGAGGGTCTCCCCCTGCTGCAGCGGGTCCTCTCCGTGGGCCTCCGTCCCGACCGAGAACGGACCCAGCGGGTGGCCAGCGGAACGGCTTCGGCGCAGCACTGGAGAGGAGGGAGGGACCTGCAGTTGCGCCTTCCCCAGGAAAATGACATACGCCACCGCTGTGCAGAGACTCATTCCGAGCCTCTGGGACTGCAGCTCGAGCGACCGTGCGAGGGCGTGAAAGATAAGATCTACCGCCGCGTGCAAACGCCACGCCCCCTCCGGCCCGTCCTCTTCAAAGCACTCTAGTACCATTCGGATCAGCGCATCCACCCACGAAGCCGGGACGGCGCTCGCAAGAGCTCTCAGGGCGTGTAAAGCGCTGCGCTGTACGACCAGCATCATCTGCTCCTGCTCACTCGTCTCCTCAGAGGTGAACACGGCAGTGCTTTCCGTCCTCGGTCGGTCAGCGGGGGTAGGAAGGAAATTCGGCAAATGGCTCTGCAGAGGGCTGGTCAGGGGGGCATCCAAGCCGCCGTTGTGCGTCGCCTTTTGGAGATACACGCCGTGCCGCACCGTGTGGAGAATGTGCCGCACGATGATTTTGAGGGTCTTGCGGCCCATCAGGTCTTGTGCCATGTCCGGCACACAAAAGGCCAAGTTCCCGATAGCGGTGAGGCCGCCGGAGAGCAGCGCCGCGTTCCGCGAGAGCGCCGGATCATACGTGAGGTGGAGGTGTGGGTCCTCCTCGCACTGCTCTCGGGCCGCCGGCGACGTTGTCTGCCCGGCTCTAGCAGCAGAAGCCATCGGGGAACGCGCGTTGCTGCCAGACGGAGGGGACTCCAGACTGTCGTGGAGGAGGGTGGTGCTGCCGATCATGTGGTGCAGGTGGGGCAACAGGCGCGCACCGTTGTCCTTGAGCAGCCGCCGTGTGTTGGTGTGAGCGTTGGTTTTGACCAGTTTCATACACAGTACGGTTATGAGATCCGCGCCGCTCATGTAGTACGGATATCGTTTCATGGCAAAGAGCTGCGCCACCATCTCGATCACGTGCGGAACGAAGGCGTCTACGGCCTCCGCATCGGCAATGAGTGCGTACATTGCCTTCACGGAGATCAGCACCCGCTGTACTTGAGGAGGGCTGTGTGTCAGGTGCTGGTGCATGATTTTGCTTATTTTTCGGCAGATTCGAGGGATTCTTTCTGGGTTGTGCGCCGCATAGCTTTTTAGCTTGCTGAGCGCCTCTTCGTCGAAGACGTAGTTGCCCGCCTCATCCTTCTTGTAAATGGAGGTCACGAACACCTTGAAGCGGAACTTCGCGTCGCTGCTGAACGCGCTTGGTCCCACGCCCATCTCGACGTGATGCGCCGTGCAAAGTATAATGGGAAACAAAAAAAATGAGTCAATAAAAAGGTCTACAAAAGGCGCTGAGAAGTTTATTTTTCGTTCGTCCACAACGAAAGTTCTTCTTGACTGGATTAAAGAAAAGAGCGAGAGTGAGAAGGCAGAAGAAATAATGCGAGAAAGTGGAAGCGATTGAACAGTTTTGCTTCGATTCCGTTAGAAGGGTTATAATAAGAGCCGCATTTTCTCTGGAATCAGCTGCAGGCAGTACCACATGTGCCCACACAAAAAAAAAAGAAAGTGGTACTTCGACCCTTGTCAAAAGGATCCACCGCTTCCCAAATAAAATCTCACATATTAATAATATTCCTTAGTTTTTCACCTTGTCCCATCGTGCTTTGCTGGCTTTTTTTTTTTTAAGGATCAGCACAGATAGTGTGGTACTGCAAAGATCCTCTAGCACAGCAAAGTGCTTCAGGCGGTGGCGGAGGTCTTTCGTGTACTCCAAGACGTCCAGCTGTGGGTTGTTATGCCGCGCTGCAACGAAATCTTCCATCCCATCCCTGTGTGCTTCGCAGCACAGCACTGCCACTCCGTCATCCGCCAGCAGCGTCTCCAGCGCTGGGTAGATGAACGGCACAGAGTCCAAGTCATACACGATGTCGCCTGCTAGAACAAGATGATAGCGCTGCTCCAAGTGAGCGGGTACCTTTCGGAAGTCGAGAGGAAAGAAGTTGAGGCACACGCCTAAAGGCGTAGGGCGGGCGTCGAACTTCTTGTCAACCTTCACGCTACCCCTATCCACGTCTGGGCGGTCGGCGGCTGTCACAGCAGCGGACTCGTAATCTGCGTCATTTTTCTCCTGCACGGATCGAAGCGCTTCGCGAACGGGCTCGATGCAGAGATCGGTGATATCAAATTCAACTTCAGGGACGGCCGCACGACGATCTTCGCTCGCTCTCCCCCGCTCCCGGAGCAGTCGTTTCGCCGCCATCAGCGAGACGACTGCCGTGCCGCAGCCCAACTCGAGCACACGAAAAGACCGCTGCGCGGCGGGCGACGAGCTGCAGCCGGCTCGAGAAGCGCTGGCAGCGAGAACGTTGTGCGCTGCGGCGATCATGAGACGGTTCCATTCTTCCATCAGCAACAAGGTCAGCCCCATGGAGCCGCCCCAGAGCATGGCGCCTGTCTCACAATCGGCGTGATCGCCAAAGCCAAACACCACACGAAGCGGCCGGTCTGCTGCGCTCTCCTCTCCCGAGCCATCCGGCGGCAGGACGACGGAGAGCGCAGCATCGGCCTGGCGACGCGCCGGGCCACCCGCACACGACGTCATCGCCAAAGCCAACTTGTCTACCAGCTCCGCTTCGACATCCGGCTGCTGGTCGACAGGGACGACACCTTGTGCCGCGCCAGCAGCCCGTACCTCCCACAGAGCGCGCTGTACGCTCTCCCCGTCCCCCGTCGTCAGCCGCATCAACTGCTTCATGAGGCGGACCAGCAGGGGTTGCAACTGATCGCACACCCGGTGCGATACGCCCCCGAGGTCCCCCTGCGCGGTGTACTGCTGCAGAACCTCCAATATCCTTTCCAGCACACTCGCCAGCGGAAACCCGTTCTCGAGGAGGCGAACCGCCGGCGCAAATGAATCGGTTTGGACAGGCACGGGTAAGAGACGAGAGGGGTTCCCCCTATTCCCAGCAGCGGCGCCCTTAGCGGATCGCTCCACCAGGAGTACTATATACTCGATGAGGTCGACGAGACCGTCCTCCCCAGTGCAGAGCTCCGCCATGCGCTGCTGCACTTCCGACGTGTGCGCCCGTGTGAGAGTGACGTGGCGGCCTTCCATTGGCGAGACGAGCCGACCGCTCCTACGCCCTCAGCTCTGACAGGCTGTGGGGATCCAGCTTCTACCGAAAGGAACGTCTGATGGGGGGAGAAACAACAATAAATAAAAGCAAAAGCAGAGAGAGAGAGAAGGAGAGATGGAGAAGAGCGACTCCAGGCGGTACAGTTTGTAGCCGCATGGTAAAGCACAATAACGAAATATATATTGAAGAATGGACGTGTCCGAGACTGGTGAATGCTTTACGGATTGCTCCTCTTTACCTTCTTCTTCAGATTGCTTTCTCCCGTGCGCAAGTTTATTTTTAAAAAAAGGCAAAATATCGCTTCTGATGAATCATAATATTGCAAGTTTGCGAGTCCCACCCTTCCATCCCCACAAGTCCCCACGGGAGGTCTTCCACAGGGATGAGAAGTGGTGGACCTTTGCATTGTTGTATGTAATTATATTTAGACTTGATGGTTTACGCTTTGTTAATAGCCTTCTACATTCAATAGACTTCTCTATGTTCATAATTATGCCTTGGCCTTGTACTTCACTTTATCTTGTCTATTGTCTAACATATATCTTATAGCAAGGGAGTTAGTATTCATATAGATAGATAGATGGGTAGATGAGTAGATCGCTCCAATCTGATCTGTACCGGATGCGATGGGATCCCGTTGAGGAGGTGATGATATTTCGGTACTGCGGTCCACGTCCGGTATGCCCCGTTTGACAGCTGGAAAGGCAAGGAACAGGAAGACCTCCCGTGGGGACTTGTGGGGATGGAAGTCTATTGAATGTAGAAAGGCTATTAAAGAGTAGCACCGATGAAGCGGAGCGACATGTCTCTGACCTCGGCCTGGATGCCGCCGTGCTACTGGAGCAGCAGAGCAGATTCGCCAGCACCGACGAACCATTCTGTCTCCAACACGGATATCCAAGGCCTGGGGAGTGCAGCTGCTCACAATTGCGCGAGCAGCACTTGTTTTACCTATGGTGAACATCCAGTGCAGCGAGGGATACTCCAGCAGCGGTTCTATCGAGTATATATATATATATATATATATATATATATAGTTGCGCCACTCTCCCCACACTCGTTGAATCGCCTTCGCTGGAGCCGAGTTCGGCACTTCCTGCCAAACGAGCTGCACCAGTTGATGTATCCGCCTCCAGAAACTTATCCGGCGGCGGCAGAGAAGAAGAAAGAAAAAAGAAAAAATAATCGCGATCTGCAGGACGCCGCGCGTTCCAATCCTGTGTGCACATGCATAGACGAAGGGAGATTGGCTCGACCAGTCGGCCACTTCCGCTTCATTCTTGGCCAGCAGCCGCACGCCGTGCTGTTTACCAGCCAGCGCCGCCAGCAGATTCCTGGTGGAAGTTCCACTCCTGGCGAAACCAATTCACCAACTCGTTAGGGCGAGGTGCGTGCGGACCCGCTGAAGCCGGAGCCGGAGCCGTACCATCTCTGTTAGTTCGGGGAGGCAAGCGCTTCGAAAGGGCGACAGGCCGTTGTCGTCCTAAGAATGGCGAGGGGAACTCAACTAATACTTAACTAATGCCAATCACTCGGCAGCAGCACCGAAGTCCAGCGGGCAGGTGGTAGACTCCACCGCCTACACCGCCCCCTGGCGGATAAGGCCCGTGAGCAGGCAGGTCCGGCAGTCCTCAGCGTACCCAAGGATGTCGGCACGTTGCTGAACGATCGGTTAGACGGCGGCAGCGCACGACAGGCGGCGAGGGATGCGGGCATGGGAGGCCCCCACCCGTACTTGTGTGGGAGCGAGTAACAAAGAGGAAAACAATGGCGACATGACAGAAAGAAGACCATACACAACAACATAAAATACAAATGAACAGGCTATCGCCATCTCCCCCAACCTATTGTCGTACGATGCGCTTTTAGTATGTGTGTTAAAATAATATGAAAATAGTCTTCGGCTTGTTGTCGGCCCGTCATCGGGTAGGAGGCGTGTCGACCCATAGAAGGAATACATTAACCCGGAGCGCTGGGAGAAGGCCGGCGTGTGGATGATCCACCTTCCGCTGCACTCGCTCCAGCGCGGAGGCAGACCCGGAGTAGCTCGCCGTGCTCCCCTTTGAGGTGATTCTGCACGACGGACTTGGTGGCCTCAGGGTACCGCTGAAATAGATGGTGAACCAAGTATCGAGCTATCCAGCAGCCCAACCGGTGCAGCGAGAAGACGGTGGTGGACGGCGATGTGGTCCCGAGCATCAAATCTCGAAGCTGCGCACCGTCCGGCGGCTGCCCTTCGCTGGCGTCGGACCTGTGCTGCTCCAGCTCCGTGTGGACGAGGTGGAGGAAGGTGCGGACGAAGGCGTCGAGTCGTAGGGAGAAGGAGCTGGCGGTCGCGGACGCAATGCCCGGCGCCATTGGGTCGCAGGGGGACGAACCCGCGGTGGCGGACGCCGAGCCGCGGCTGAGGGCCTGTGCGGTGGGCAACGGGGCTGGCCGGCGCTCCGCCTCGTCGGTCAGATATCGGTGCATGAGGAACAGGAGGAGAGGTTCCACGCGTCTGCGCTGCTCCTGCGCGGCTGCCAAGCGTTCCTTTCTGCGACGCGCGGCGTGGTCTTCCGCATTGAGCGGAGTGAAGAGCGAGTCAGTACTCCGACGCCGCGATCTCTCCCCCTCCCCGCCATCCGCCCTATCCACCTCCTCCTCGTCCTTCGACTCCGGGTCCACCCCGGCAGTGGCAAGAAGTACAAAAAGAGCCAGCTTCCACTCGGATCGCACACGACGCGAAAGCGGCAGTGAGGGGATGTGGTACGAAGGAGATGAGGACGATGAAGGCGCAGCGCTGTTGAGCATGTATCGCATCAACACAAACGCTTCCAGGTCCGCCTCGGATGCGGGATCGCGGCGCTCCTCGGCGCTACGGCCCCACATCAAGTACAGTGTCTGGAACGGGTGCGAGGACTGCACAACACCGCCGACGAGCTGCTCCACCACTTTCATCACCACCTGGTCGTCCATTCGCCCCGACGTCGTGGCGGCGTCGAATGCCGCCTGCCGTCGCTGCTCGGATCCCGACGAACTTGGAGTCAGCGGCGAGAGCAGCGCCAGAAGCGATACGGGCGCCTCACCGCCGCCGCTGCCGTGAATCAGCGCGGTTTCGCAAAGAACCGCCGCTGCCTGGGACATCGCTGCGAGTTGCAGTGGTCCGGGCGTGGGAGGGCCGAGCGGAGCGCTGCACCCCGGGAGACTCGTCTGGGGGGAGGAGCTCAGGTTTTGTGTGGGCATCGACTCCCGGCGCTGCTGTGCAGGAGGAGGAGGAGGCGGAGGAGGAGGAGGAGGAGGAGGCGCCACTGGGGTGCAGGTGCTGCATGCCGGCGTGATACCGCTGGACGTTGGCACAGCGCCTTGGAAGAACACCGTGTAGAAGTCGCGATGGAGTCGGCTCATCAGCGCCTTTGTCGCCAACACGGCTGGCGGGACGTCGGCGGGGCGGTACCGTGCGTTCGGGATGTGGAGGCGCACTAGCAGCATCCACAGTACTTCTTCCAGCGGGCCGGTGGAGCGCAGCCGCCGTGCCGCGTTCGGGTCGCGTGTGACGGATGTGGCGGTGTAGGGGTCGATGCCCTGCAGCGGGTCGGCGCGGCCGCAAGGGCGGAGGCCAAGGAGTGCGGTGTATACCCGCTGCGCGTGCCGCACCTCGCCCATCGAGGCTGTGCGCTCTCCTTTGTGCGTGAGGCCCACCCAGCCCGCGAGAGAGACGAGGTCGTTCACTGGCAGATGGTTCAGGTAGACAGAGAGGAGCTGCTGCAGCGCCGCCGCCACGGCAGCTCCGGAGCTCGGCGCGGATGCCTTGTTCGGGGAGTTCAACCGGCGCGGGAGGCCGATCGTTGGGTCTGCGTGCGTCGGCTGCGGCGTGCTGACCGTCTCCTCCGAGCGGCGCTCGGCAGAGTGCCGCCGCACCGCAGCGGCCGTCGAGCGCAGCAGCAGCGGAAAAAAGGCCGCGGCACAGCACCGCGGTACCTTAGTAGTTGCTGTGGGTGCGCCGGCGGAGGACGCCGAGAGGCGCGTGGCAGCTGTAGGGCCGTGCCGCTGCATCAGCGCCAACGTGAGCGACGGGCGGAGGCGAGGGCAGCGGGAGGTCAGCACGTGCAGCGCGCGCCACCACGAGGATCGGTGTGGCGCGGCGAAGGCGCCGGCAGTGGATGTGCTGCTGGAGAGCTGCTCCGAGGCGGCGAACATTGGGTGAAAGCCCTCCAGCGGCGCCGCCCCCCCAGGTGCGGCATCCTCGTGCTGATCTGGGCCCTTCTCGGTGTGGATGCAGAAGCTGTACAATAGGCCCGTCACCAGGTCCTGGTGCCGCGAGGAGAGGCGGGGCAGCAGGTGGTAGAGGCAGCCGAGGCAGCGGTGCCGCAGGCGTTCCAGCCCCGATTGCCGACTGAGCGGCTGCGAGGGCCTCGCGTCTTCTGGCGGCAGTTGGGTGCAGAGAACGAGCAGCACCACCGTCGCCGTCCCAATCACGTCTCGCAGTGAAGTGCTCATCTGCGGGAGCGACAGCGGCCCGCCAGCCCCCGCCCCGGCCGAGGCGCTGGCTGGCACCGTATCATCGCCATCGGTGCCCTCCAGGCTCCCTCCCCGGTCGCGGTTTGGAAACAGCTTTGCTTCGCTGGTCTCCCTGAAAGGGGTAGCGAGCAGCACCGCCGTAAAGGCCTCGAGCATGGGCAGTAGGCTCGTCTCCCAGACCTGCTGGCACCGCGCCGGCGTTGGAGCTGGCGGCTGGGGCAGGGGCTCCGGCACCACACGTGCTACAGGGGACGTAGTGGCGAAGGTCGCGGGCCTGAACGACCCGAAGTGGCCCGTCTCGCCCTCCCCGAGCTGCTCCTCTTCGCAGCGCTCGTTGGGCTCCTCCTGGTCTTGTTGCCGGCAGCGGTGGCGGCGCGGCTCGCTATCCTCGAACATTCCTGCGAACGTGCCGCCGACGTCGAAGGCGGTCGACGTCTCCCGCAGCAGAAGGAAGCGGCGAATGAACTGCTGGAGGCTGAAGCTCTCGCCCCGCGGTGCTGGCGAGGCCTGGTCTCCTTCAGCCCCGTCGCGATCACGTGATGCCTGCGGCTCCTTCAGAGTGTTGCTCCAGTGCGCTGGGACGACGAAGCCCAGCGGTGCGACGAGCGTCTGAAGGAGGTGCTGGAAGGTAAGGCAGAGTTGGGCCTGACTCTCGCTGCGGCCTAGCAGCGCCGAGCGGCAGGCGCAACACACGCTGTTCCACTCCTCCTCCTCCCTCTCGAGGGCCTCACAGCGCGGCTTCCACGCTCGCATGTCGCCAAGGGCGGCGCCGCAGCGCCCGCTCTTGGCGCCGGCACAGAGCGTGTTCTGCGGCGGGGCGTCGAAGCAGAAGGAGGACGAGCGCCGCTGCGGGGACCACTCCTCGTCGCGCAGGCGCTGGAGACGGCGGTGCTCCCTGCGGAGATGGCGCAGGATCGCGGCCCCGACTCTCTTCTGGACGCCGCAGAAGAACCCGCCGCTCCACAGCAGGAGCGCCACCACCGCGTTGCGCTCCGACGGCGTGGCGAAGAGGCGGTACCGTTCTTCTATCCGGCACTCGGCACAGAGGACGACCTCCAGCGCCCGCACCATGCGGCACGCGCTGCTCGGCGCGAGCACAACACTCTGGGCCAGCTGCCGCCAAAACGCTGCCACGCCGAAGGAGGCGGGCGACACGAAGGACAACGCGCTCGCTGGCTGCGGCGCTGGCGTGATGGAAGGCCGAGTCATCGCCCCGCCGACCTGCAGCACGCAGCGGCGGCTGAGGGCCGCCACGCCGGCCAGCAGCGGCGGCACCGCCTCCCGGAGCGACGACAGGAGGCGCCGAAGCCGCTGCTGCGACAGGTGCGGTGGGCCGCCGGTTACGGCCTGCAGTGGATCCCTGTCGAGCACGTCGTCGATGTCGCGCTCCTCCCTGGTGGGGAGCTGCTCCAGCAGCAGCGACAAGATGTGGCAGAGCGTGGCGCGCGTCGCGGGGCCGGGCGCCTCCTCGATGACCGGGAGGGCCGCAATGACGGCCGCGAGCACCGGGCGGCGCAGGCGGGACTTCACAGAAGGCACAGGCGGTTGGGGGCCATCATGAGAAGATGGTACGGCGCCGTCAACAGCAATGTCCTGCGAGGTGGACGGCAGGTCCGGCTGGCCACGGCGGCTGGAGCGGGGCTGGGATGCTGCGGCCCGCTGCTCCTGCACCAGCTGCTCCTCCATCCACCGCAGCAGCATCTGCTTGCCACCGACATCCACATAAAAGCCAAACAGCAGCGCATGGCGAGAAGAAGAAACCCGCCGCCGCCCCCGCCGGGGCGTCTCGCCTGGCCCCGTGCCATCGGCCGAGGACGGCACCACCGCCATGCCCTCCTCCCCCATTGCCGTCCCCGTCTCGCTGCATGTCTCGCTGTCGTCATTAGCGCTGTTCGTCTCGTCCTCCGTGCTGCGGCGCCACAGGCCCGTGGAGCGCTGCCCGAGAGCTGCGGGGGGGCTGCGGCGCTCGCCGGCCGCGGCGGCGGGTTTCTTCTTCTCGCCATGGCCCCACAAGAAGCGGCCGACGCCGCCGCCTCCTTTCCTCTTCGCCTGCCCGGCGGCTTGGCCATTGGCGGTGCCGCCGTCCATCGTCTGCATAACACCCGAGTCGAAGCTGTTGTTGACGGATGCGGAGCCGGTGTTGTACGGGGGGGTCCAGCCGCGAGCCCCGGCCGATGCATCACTCGCCTGCCACCCGTCCGCTGCGCTCGTGCTGAAGTAGTCGCCGGAGCAGCCCCCACCCGGTACGGCCCACTGGGCGGGGGAGCTGCTCCGGCGGGAGAGGAGCAGCGACCGCAGCCAGCCCCACGCCGGTGCCCGGGCCAGGTCAAAGAAGCCGGCGGCGGCGGCGGCGCTGATCGCATTGGAGGCCGACGCCCCGCCGCCGACGCCGAACTCCATGTTGGAGGAGGTGACAGGCGTGATGGGGCCATCGAGCTGCAGCGCCGAGGTCAGTATGAGGGAGGAGAGGAGCTGGCCGCGGTCGTCGAAGGTTGGCTGGGCGCTGCTGGCGGGGGAGGCGAGATTGCTGAAAGACGACGTCTGCCTGCTGCGCTCCAGTGCGCCGCCCCGGCGCAGCGCCCGCTGCTCCCTCTTCAGCGCCTGCCGGGCGGCGACGGCGTTGCGGGTGGCCACCTGGAGGACGCCGTGCCACGAGTGTGCCTCCTCGGAAGAACCAATCGCATCGCCGAGGACGCACCAGCCCCGCATCGGCATCCTGGGGGCGGTGAAGGGAATGGGCGGCAGCAGGTACCCAGGCATCGCCGGCGACACCGTCGTGAACGTTGTGGCGGGAGGAGGGAACAGCGGCGGCATCTGCGGCGCCGGCCGCTCGCCGGACCCGGCGCCGCGCGTGGGCTGCCGGCCGTCAAAGAGGTGGTGGCTGCGGTGGTACATGACCGCAGCGGTCGGCCGCCGCTGCGGGGGTCCCACGGTAGCATCCCTGCTCATGGAGGAGTGGAGGGCATCGAATGCGGATCTCCCCTGCCCCGGCGGCTCCGTCGTCCGAGGCGATGACTGCTGCACGATGACTGGGCCGTTGGAACCGTCGAGACCCGCCGCGCTCGTACACCTCCCGGCGAGCATTTGAGTGGGTGCTGTGGCAGAGGCGGGGCGGACGCTGCGGGATGGCGGCGGCCTGCTTTCAATTTGCTCTCGCCTGCTTCCAAAGAACGCAGAGCGCTGGTACAGGTAGCGCATGAATTTAGCCAAGTGCACAGAGATGATGGCGTGGTGAACGGGCCGCGGCAGTGGCAGGCCGCACTCCACCGCGTGGCTCGCCGACAGGGCGGCGGCATACGGCGCTGCCGTGGCGGCAGGGGCGAGGAGCCGGTGCAGGAGGACACCGCCGCCGCCGCCGGCAGCGGGCAGCGGTGCCGACGCGGCCACAGAGGAGCGGAGTGACGTGGAGAAGCAATAGAGGCGGAAGAGCAGGTGCCAGCTGAGCCGGTCGGCCAGCTCTACCTGATGGCGCAGTTCCATATTCAGCCGGTTGTCCAGCTGGTCCTCCTCTTCCAGGCGGTTCTCCGCCATTTCGCTCCGGCGCAGCAGCTGCGCGTGGGCAAACCGTGAGAAGTGCAGCCAGTTTGGAAAGCCGTAGCGGTACGAGAGGTATGGCGGCGTGTTGTGTGCCGTCACACATGTGGTGGTGGTGGCGGTGCCGACGCTGGCGACGATGCGGCGCAGCTCGTCGTCGTCCACCGTCGTGGGGTGCCAGGCGGTCTTGTCCTCCGACTGCCGAAGAATCCCATTCTGCTGCAACAAGCAGAACAAGAATGACTGCTGCTGGTAGTAGCGGCGGCTGTTGCCCGCCGTGCAGAGCCGGTGGACCTCCACCGCCTGGTGCAGCACCGCCGCAGAAGAGAGCGGCGCGGAGGGATTGGAAAAACGAGAGGGCGAGAGGATGAGCACGGTCAAGGCGCGGGCTACGCGGTGCGAGAGCCGGCCGATCGCCACAAGGCGGGCGGCGCGCCGTGCGGCTGCGGGCGAAAGCGTTCCGGGCGCCGTGCGCCGTGCTGCGGGCTCCGGGCTGCGGCTGTTGGAGGCGGGCGGCGGCGTTCGGCCCCCACGCTGCAGCGGGCCGGCAGAGACGTTGGAGGGCGGCAGCAGCAGCAAGTGGGTCTGGCGATACACGCTGAGCAGGACGGCGAGAAAGGCGTGCGACTGCCCCGCGGTCCACAGCAGCGGGGCGGCGTTGGTGTTGGACAGCAAGACGGCCTCGAGTGCCTCCCAGACCTGCAGCCGCTGCTGGCGCATGAGATCCTCCTCGGCCTCCTCGGCCTCCTCGGCCTTGCGGTGGGCGCGAATGATCGGCTTTTCCAGCCGCCGCTCCGCGTCGCCCTCCTCTGAGTCCTCTGAGTCCTCCGAGTCCTCCGAGTCGAGGGCATCGCCCATCCCGGAGCTCGACCCGTCCGTCGACAGACTGGGGCTGGGGCCAAAGAGGGGCGGCAGCGCACCTCCTGCGCGTGGTGGGCTCTGCTGGCCGCTGGGCAATCCGCCACTGGACGGCGAGCCTGGGCACACCTGGTCGCTCTCGCCATCGCTGGGCCCCACGACGGCGGGGTGTTCCTCGGATTCGACTGGGGAGGGGTGCGCCGTGGCGGTGGCAGGCAGGCGCGGCGGCAGGACGCTGGATCCCACAGGCGAGGCACTCCACGTGGAAGAGGCGGGAGCGCTGGGCAACGGGGGTCTCAGGGTAACGGGGGCCCTGTCGCCGCTGCGGTGCCGGGACGAGGCGGCGAGGCGCTGCCGACGCTCGCGGCGGCGTCGGCACTTCGCCTCCACACGGTGAAGCAACAGGTCCTGAAAATCGCGCTGGTGCCGCAGCAGAAATTTCTTGTGGTCCTCGTACATCAGCCGGCTGTACCGCCGGAAGCAATCCTCCACAACCCGCTGGGTAGCCTCCTGCAGCGCTGTCTGCGTCATGGCGAGCGACGTCGCTCCTGGCCCGCTGCCGGGGAAGGGGGGAGCGCTCGCCGCGGCGCCGTGCTGCTCCCCCCCTGTTTGGAGGACGAGCCGAGCGGTTTCTTTGAGGATGGAGGGCAGCATCGCAGAGGGCGGCGGCGGCGCGCCCGTGCTGCTCACACTGCCAGACTCCGTCGTGGGCAGGCGGCAGCCGCTGCCGCTGGGGGAGAGCTGGTACGTGGAGGAGCTGGACGGCTCCGCGGCGAAACCCGGGGTGGTGGCGAGGAACCGAAGGGAGGGCCGCGGCAGCTGGTTCTCCACCGCGCTCGACTTGGCGTGGGCGCTAATCAGCACCCAGGTGGTCCACGCGACGGCGTACGCCTCCGTGAGAGGGGGCGAGAAGAAGGTCTCGCCGGGGTGGGCGGGGGCGAAGGCAGCGGAGCTCTGCGCGGCGGCAAACGAGGCTGAGAGCGACGCCGAGTACACGCCGCTCGCCGAAGGGGTCGTGGGGTGGACGGACTGTGACCCGCCGAGCGCCTCGAGCACCGCCTTGGTTGCCGCCTCCTCCTCGCCGCTCACGACGATCAGGGAGCTGCACACCTCAGCGCACAGCATAGACATGGAGGTCGGCGACAGCGTCCGTAGCGTGTGGTTGCGGTGCGGGTCCAGACGCTGATGCTGCGACGCCGGCTCCGCCTCCTTGAACCAAAACCGAATATAGAGCTGGCGCTCGGCAAAGGTCCAATGGCCCCAGCACTGCGCCACGCGGTACAGGGCAGGGGCGTGCTCGCGAAAGAGGCCCACGAGGAGCTCGTAGTGGTGCCGGTAGGGCTCGTCCTCCTCTGGCGGGGGCACAGGACCGACCGCCTCCGCCTCCGCCTCTGCGGCGGCCGCGCTGTGCGTGCGTGCGTCGCTACGATCTTCCCGCCTCTTGCGCAGTTTCGCCCGGTGGATGGACTGCCGGTACATCCGCAGCGCCCGATCCAACTGCACCTCCTGGCGGTGCCGCATCAGTCGCTCCTCCAGCCTGCGCACCGCGGCAATGTAGAGCAGCACCTCGGTCAGCAGCTTGTGCACCGCCCACATTACATTCCACGCCAGCGGCATCTGCTCGAAGCGCTTGGTGAACCCTTTCACCTGGCCGGCGTCTCCAGGCGGGCGCGCGGCCGCCACGCCGAACTCCGCCTGTACCGTCCGTTGCAGCATGCCCATGAGGTGCAGGAGCAGCTCCTCCACGAGGCGGCGCTGCGTCGCCAGACGGTCGGCGTCTGTGCTTGGGGGCGTCGCTCCGCTACGGCTGGCACGCCGCGGTGATGGCGCGAGCATCGCCTCGGGCGCTGCGGTCTCCTCTTGCGCCAGCTGCAGGACGCCCTCCACTATCACCGACGTGGAGGCGAGGCCGCAGCGCAGCAGCGTGCCTACCTCCACTTCGTTGTCGCCCCACCCGCCACTGCCGCTCCGGCCAAATTCTTCTAGCGCCACCGCCTCCCCGGCCGCTACACCCAGCGGTGATACGGCTCCGGGGCGCGGGTCGGGCTCCCGGTACCGGCTCCGCCGCTGCCGTACACCTAGCAACGACTTACCGCTGGGCAGCTGTGCGATGGCATCAATGGGCTTGTTGGCCAGCACGGCAGCGAGAGTGTCGGCTCTCTCTTGTGCGGCATTTTCCTCCTCCTCCACGCCATCGCCGCCGGTGCCGTATGGGTCGCTCACCCCGTCAAGGTCTTCCTCCAGCTCCGCGATGGGCAGGACGAGGCCGGCGCAAGACATCGTCTCCACGTCCCCTATCGCTTGTGCGACGGCCCACGAGATGCTCGTCAGCTCCTCACGCTGAGGGTGGGCCATCCCGCTCCGAACAGCCCCACACGCCGCCGCCTGCGCCGTTGTGCTCGACACAGGGGCGCGGTGCACCAGCGATGGACAGCGGCCCTTGAAAGCGGCCCTGCGCTGCAGTCCGGCGATCTGCGCCGCGACGCGCCCTTCCTCCCCGCGCAGGAACGCGTGCCGGCGCTCCCTCCATATGCCGCGCAGCATGCCGTACACGCCGCACTTGAGCTCGTAGAGGTGGAGGGCGAGGGCGGCGCCGCTGCCCGGGTGCTGGAGCGGGTGGAGCGCCTCGCTGGTTCTGCTCTCCAGGACCGCGATGACGAGCTCGCCGGCCTGGTACGGCAGCATGGTGCCCAGTGGCAGAGATGGCAGCGGGGCTGTCGCATCTCCGTCGTCGGCTTCGGAGTGCGCCGCCACCTCCTCGTGGCGCACGACCTGCTCGAGCGCACGCAGGCCCCAGACCTCGGACTGGTGGGCGAAGTGCCGCCAGAGGGTGCGGGCCGCGACGGCAGGGCGGGGCTGGCACGGGTCCGGGCTGGGGTCGGTCTCGTGGAGGGCTGCGGGGATGGGCGTGGCGGCGAACGCCCCGACCAACCACTTGAAGTAGCGCTGTGTCAATCGGCTGATGTGGCGGTGGAGCTGGTGACCCGCGGCCACCGCCACCTCCGGGGCGCCGCCAAAAGCAGAGAGGAGAGGAGGCGATGGCTGCGGGTCACCGCAGCGATCTACGCCTGCACCGCTGCTGCTGCCCCGGGGTGAAGCCAAGGCGGCGAGCGGGTCTGCCGTCGGGACGGCGCCGTGGCGGCGCAGGCCGAGCTTCCCGCCGTGGTACTGGTACAAGGCAACGACGGTTTGAAAGTAAAAGGTCATCTGGCATAGGGCCAGCAGGAAGGCGTGGAGCTGGCAGTCCTCCTCCGCCGTCGCAGGGGCGGGGGAGGGGCGGCGCGAGACTCCCCTCTCATCCGACGGGGCCTCTACAGGGAGCAGTTCGAAGGCCGGCTTGGCGCCCTCGCCGAGTGTGGCGCAGAGCTGGAGCAGCACTGGAAAGAGCTCCTCGGCCCGCAGCAGCGCCTCCGGGAGGGAGAAGAGCCGGTGCAGGTGCCGGTGGAGCTCGACAAGATGGCGCTGGGCAGAGGCGGTGGCGGTGGAGGTGGCGGTGGGGGTGGGAGTGCTCTCCTGGGTGGCGGCGGCGGCGGCGGCGGCGCGCTCGAGCGAGACCTGCAGCCAATGCCTGTGGGCCAGCGAGCCGTTGAAGTACGTTATCCAGCCCACGAGCTCCCCGAGGAGGTCGGCAAAGAAGGCGCTGCCCGCCGAGGAGGCCCACAAGGAGGGGGGGGGTGGCGGTGCCGCGCCGGCCCGCTCCTTGTGGGCGGCGTGGGCGGTGCGTTCGGCCTCCTCCTCCTCCCAGCGCCGCGACTGCAGCGACTGCAGCGTCTCCTGCCGGTGCAGGGCGAGCAGGTCCGTCAGGAAGCTGCTGTGCACGTCGCGCGTGTTGTTTATACGGGGAATCATAACCGCCCGAATCGCAACGAGCGTGGTGTGCAGCAGGTGCGGCTCTTGGTGGCGCAGCGGCTGCACAGAGCGGAGGAGCTGATGCAGCCCGCTCAACACGAGTATGGCAGCGCTGTTCCCTTCCAGCCGCGCCGACCACAGCCGCACCGCCTCGGCGATCGCCTCCGCCACCCGCAGCAACTCAGCGCGGAGAGAGAGCAGCGGCTTGCCGCGGTACAGCGCCTTGACAGCAGAGAACAGCGACCGGCACAGCATCACCAAGCTGCGGTGCACGGAGCGCGTGGTGGGGCTGACGGTGGTGTAAAGGAACGTCGACAGGGCCGTCGCGAGCCAGGCGCGACTGCGGTGGGACTCGCTTACACCCCCGCGAGCCGCCAGGAGCTTCATGGCAATCAGCAGCGACTCCTTGGGACGCCGCGGGTTGCCCAGGAAATCAAAGTGCAGCCCCGGGCCCTGCAGCGCAGAGGCGGGCGCCGCTGCGGGTGTCGTGGCGCTGTACCCCGACGCTGGTGTACCCGCGCTCGAGGCCCCACCCCCGGCTGGAGCGCTGATGGAGGCGAGCGAGTTCGATTCATCGGCGCCGACCGCCGCCTGTGCGGCCATCGCCATGACGTCAGCGATGCCGCACTCGCTACAGCCGGTTTGGATGAAGGCGAGAAGGTACCCCAGCGTCTCCGCCGTGTTCCACTCGCTCGTCTCCTCCACCGGGGGCAGCAGCGAAGACGTGGCATCCGGCTGCCACACGGCGCGGAACGACGGCGACTGGGCGCCGAGGGAGATGAGAAGAGCGTCCAACAACTTGATGGTGTCGGCCAGCTGGAGTCGCATACCCAGCTCCAGCAGCGTCCGCAGCGCCGCGGCGGCCGCCCGACGCACCGGCGTGGCGTGCTGCATGCTAAACTGAAAGGCGGCGGCGGTGTTGTGTGGGGGGAGGAACTGCAGCTGCGCGCTGCAAGCCGCGGCGGCAGGGAGCGGCAGCGCCGGCCCCACGACGGCGGCGGAGCCTGTGAGGTACGTACTCGCGGAGGATGTGGCCGGCGGCCGGCTCACGACAATGGTCACGTTGGCGTTGGCGGCGGCAGAGACGGAGGCGGCTGCGACTTCGTCCACGTGTGCCATCACCGCAAGCCGAAGCTGCTTCAAGAGGTCGCTGCCGAGTACGGGAGCAACGGCTGCGGCGCTCGGGGGCCTGAAGGTCGTGGCCCAGACGAGCCACGGAAGAACCTCCAGGAAGGCCGCGCGGCAGGACGGTGGGACGTGGGCGGAGAGCCGTGCCGGAATGGGCGGCACCGGCGCATCCCCGGCCGGGGCAGCGCCGGTGGCGAGGGGAACGTGAATCGAAGACAGAAGAACGCGCAGTAGCGTCAGCGCAGCGCAGAGGCGCGTTGCCTTGAGCGCCGCTGCCGCACTCGCCGGGGCGCCGCCACCGGGCACGTTGCAAATAGAGCTGTTGCCCGGCGCTGAACTGGTGCTGGTGCTAGTGCTGGTGCTGGTGCTGGTGCTGGCGCCCCACCCGAACCAACGGGTGGCGACGCTTTGGTGGTACGACGCGAGAGCGGCCGCCGCGAACGTCCAGAGGCGTGTGGCGAGAGGCTTCATAGCCAGCTGCAGCACTGCCGTGTTGGCCGCCTCCTCTCGGTCCCCCTCGCTGTCGGTGTCGCTGGCGTCAGAATCGGAATCGTCCTCGTTCTCGTCCTCGTCGTGGTGGCGGCTCGTGTGCCGGCCGGTGTCGGCCAGGCTAAAGTCGTGGTGGTGGGCGGCTGCGCGGGGGGAGGTGGACGGGAGGCCGGTGCCAGCGCTGTGCTGGTTCTTGGGGCGTAAGTGGCTCAGACAGTGGGGCGGGGACACGCGATGGCGGCGGCTCCTCCGCGGCCGGCGCAGCAGCAGCGCCATGATCGCCGCCCACTGGACCACGACAATCCACGGCATGTGCCGTTCTGGCGGGCTGGCGATGGCGGTGCTTGCGGTGGCACCGATGGGGGTATGGATCGAATCCGCGCCGCCCTGCTCGTGGAAGATGCAGTGCTGTACGCCAGTGGTGACCACCGCCACGATGATGTCTACGCCCCACGTGGGCCGAATTTCCACATCACGATCCTGCTCCGCCTCCTCTAAAGAGAGATCGTCCGATGTGTCGCTGCTGGCGTCATCGCCGTCGGCGGCGTTACTTTGGGTCTCCAGGCCTTGCAGCGCCTCGTCCCGCTGCTCCTCGCCCTGGAGCTCGCGTTTAGTGTGCTGCACAAGACGATGCACCGAGACGCTGCGATTCTTGTAGTTGTGCGGGTCGTCGTCGGGTATCACTTTGCCGATGGGCACGCCGTCGGGGGCGGCTGCGAACGGCCTGGAGACGAGCTCCGCTAAAATCGTCCTGCGGCCGGCCGCGGTGTGTGGGCTGGCGACGTCGAGCAGTGCGGGCGGGGCAGGCAGGCGGCGCAACCGCTTCGCGTACCGCACCTGCATGCCGCGCTGAACCGCAAGCTCGAGCAGGTGGAGGTTTTCTAGGTAGTCCCACGTGCGGGCGGCCTGGCCATTGGCCCCAGGCGGCGCGGACATCGTCGAGACCCCTGCATTATCGTGAGAGACGGACGTGCGGCGCGTGTGCGGGGAAGAAGCGCTGGAACCGAGGCCGCCGTGCGCCGTGGTGGGGGGAAAGAGTTTTATATAGTTGTTTACGACCAGCCGCAGCGCCGTCCACAGCGCCGTTTCCGTGTGGGTTGCGGGGCCGCTGCTCCCGGGCCACGCGCGGCTCGAGGAGCCCGGTGAGGCGGTCATACAACGGTGATCAGCGGCCTAGTTGTGTGCAGCGCGCTAGTACAGTACGCAGGAGGCGGAATAAATGGCGCAGCGAGCTACCAGGGACGCTGCTGTGAAGTGCTGGAAGCGATAGGTACACGGCGCGGCACCGCTCCTACGGGTGATTTACGATACGCAGTGAACCAAAGACTGAGCGTGCGGAGCCCTTGTTAGACAGCCGTTTATGTGTTCGTCCGAGTAGGGCCCACGCCCTTTTCTTTTACCTTCTATGCTGCCTTCGCCTTCTCGTATTAGCTCTACTCAAAACAACGGACCGCGACGAGCCAGCTTAAACGAAGGAAAAAAGGTAAATTACGGGGTTGATTTTTCAAGCGTTTGGCGTGGAAAAGGTGCAGACATCAATTGGATATCAACACTAACACGTAAAGTTAAATGCGAAGAAAAACAAAACAGAAAAAAAAGAAAGAAAAGAAAAGAAAACGGTAGATGCAAGGAGTGGTTCAACAGCAAAAGTAAAGTTGTTGGTTGTTATTATTCAGTCCTCTTATGAAAATGGCCGTCAAGAAGAAGAGGAGCCCAACCCGCCGTGGAAGGGAACGGCTCTCTATCCCTCTTTACAACAGTAGGGCACCTTGCTTTCTGCTCGTGTTCTTTTCTATCGTAATCGTAAAATACTGGGCGGGCTGGTCGTCTCCTACCCTGCAGGCATTCCTTTATATTCGCGCTGCAGGACACGTGAGCCGCTTGAGTTGCTCTCTCTCTCTCTCTTTCTTTTTTTTTTCTGTTTTTTTTTTTTTTCATTTTTTTGCTGGTTTATATTTTTCTCCCAGGCAGCGTGTCCTCCGCTTGCTGCTGCCCAGGGGGTTAGCTGAATGTACATCAAGGGCGTACCAGATCAGGATCCTTCACTGTCCTTCCGGGCTGTGTGTCGGTCTCCCTCCCCGCGACATCCGTCTCTTCTCGCGGAATGGATTGCTGCGTCGGCTTCTCTATCCTCTCAGCTCCAGTAGACGCAACACTCCCTCAACAAACGACCTCTCTAGTCCGCTGCCGAGGCGAGCGCCGAGCCGCCGGGTGCGCCGGCCGCCGCACTCTGCGCAGCCCCCCCGTGCCGCTTGTCTTAGCGATGGGGCCGCCGCTCCTCTTGAGGCGGTTGGTGGTGAGCAGCCAGCGCTGTGCGCACTGGGATTCCCGCTCCTCCATCGACTGGAAGGCACTGTTGGCATCCTTCACCACCACTGTTGCGGTGCGGGTGAGCTCCTCCAGCGCCTCGCCCGCGAAGAGGACGGCCTGCTGGTGCAGCCGCGTCGCCGGGGCGATGATGGGCGGCGAGAGGAGCCCGGACTCCTCCAGCACCTCAGTCTTGACGGCGCCGCGCTTGCCCCGCCGCCCGCTGGTCTGCGCCGCGGCCTGGGCAGCCGGCTCGACGGCGGGCGGCGGGAAGTACAGCCGGGCCGCCAGCGGTGCCGCCACGACGCAGTTGGGGTGGGTGCTGTTGAACTGGTCCAGGGGCTTGAAGCGGCAGATGGGCAGCCCCCGGGTATTCCACCTCGCCGTACTGCGGCACCGGCACGTTGATCGTGCCGTTGCTGTCCGGCACAAGGCCCCGCTCCTTCCCGCCCGCCGACTCCCTGATGCTGCGGCTCTCTCTGCCGGTGTCGGTCCGGAAGATGGGAACGGCGTCAGGGACGTTGCTCTTGTTGTTGGCGGCGGCGGCGCCGCGCCCGCTGCCCTTGCCTCCGCTGGCGGCGCTCGCCGGTGGCGGTGCGTCCCCGGCCTCCTGGTCCGTCAGATCCCGCAGCCGGCCGTCCTTCTCCCGCAGCCGGAGGAGATGTTTGAGGCCGCGGTGGTAGCCCACCGTCAGCTCGACGTCGCACGGGGTGAGGTGCTCAGGGGAGGTGAGACCTTTCAGCAACTGGAAGAAGGTGCTAGTGGTCTGGATACAGCGGGCGGCGTGCAGCCCGACCTCCTCCTGGACTTCCCGGATAGCGCAGCCCCACAGCCACGTGGTGATAGCGTTGGTCCGCTCCTGCCGCATCGTCTCGACGGCGTCGAGGTGCTCCAGCTTGTCGCGGTGGCAGTGCGAGGCCAGCGCCACTTTCACCAGACGTTGGTGCTGCACCATCAGCGCCGCGGAGTGGGCGTAAAATTGGCCGCAGGTCTCCATCACACTCTGGATGCGGTTCGTCAGCGAGGTGGAGGCTAAGTTCAGCAGCGAGCTCGTCAAAAACTGCGGCGCGAGCTGCAGCGCAACGAAAAGGCGCTGCACGTGCTCATGATAGGCTACCATGGCGCCGCGGTGGTGCTCCATGAACCGCTGGTGCGGCGCCTCCGACAGGGAGACCACCGCGGCGTTCACCTCCTCCTCGCTGGTGGCCTTGAGCAGCACGGGGCTGGAGCGCAGCAGCGGAACCGGGTAGGTAGCGAAATGCCGCTGGATCGCCGCCGACACCTCCTTCTGGGCATTCTTGATCCAGCTTGTCACGTGCGCTTCCATCACCGTAGCCGGGGGGAGCGGGTCCATCGGCAGCGCCACACTCGTGACCCCCTTGACGCTGCGGGGCTGGCGGCGCTTGCCCCCGGCCCCAGCCCCAGCCCCACCACCGCTGTTGGCCGCCCCTTCCGCATCCTTCGGCGGTATCTTGGGCTCAATGTAGTGCTCTGGTTGGACTCGCACCAGTTCCACGGCCCAGCTCAGCGCGTTGAGCGAGACGCCGCGAATGTACAGCAGCTCCCGCAGCTGATCGAGGACGGCGAGCAGCTCGGCGGCGGGGCAGGTCTGCAGCAGGCGCTGGTACTGCACCTTGCTCAGGCACATCTTCGCGTCCATCTCCTCCCGAATTTGATCTTCCACGTCGTCCGGGAGCTCTGGCACGGACGTCACGGGTGCCGGGCCCCCGCCAGCGCCGACGCTCGGCCGGCTGACACTGTGCCGCTGGCCGTACCCTGTGGTGGGCATGCCGGCCGCAGCGTCGCGCGCGGCGGCCGTGATGGTCGCCACTGCGGTGCTGCGACGGCCCGCAGCGCTGCCCTCGGCGTGCTCCGCCAGGCCGTAGTCCTTGGTGAAGAGAGAGCGCAGGAGGACCTCTGTTCGGGGCCGCGGGGTGGGGTGGAGCACGGTCTCCTCGACGGTCTTGATGGCCGTTGCCACGCGCTCCTCCTCGGCACGGGACCGCTGGATCACGGTTTGAATCTGCAGCTTGACCCTCGAAAAGGTCTCCTGTACAAACGCCAGCAGCTTGAGCTCGTCGACGCTGCGCTGGTGCAGCTGATCGTACGCCTTCTTCACCTCCGCCATGCGCTCCCTGCGCTCCTCTTCCTCGCGGTCTGCGTACGCCCGCACCAATTTCATCGTCGACTGCAACCGCTCGAGAATGTTCCTCACGCGGACGCAGAGCGTGTCGCGCTCCACCGCGTCCTCCAGCGTCCCCTCGCCGTACTCCTCCGTCGCCAGCTGCTTCGCCCGCTCGGCGAGGTAGTGGGCGGCGTCGGACTCGATCAGCTCCCGCTGCTTGTCCGCCGCCTCCAGCACCCGCTGCTTCTGTGCGCCGTAGGAGTCGATGTAGTGCGCCTGGCGGGCAGCATGGCGGCGCTCTAGCACCTGCAGCACGTGTTTGGACGACGCCTCCTCGACCTTCTTCTCAATATCGGCGAGATCCCGCAGCGTTTTATCATCCTCGGTCGACTGCTGCGGGTCGTGCCGCAGCAGCTGCACGGTGCATTCCAGCTTCGCCACCCGGTCCATGAGCCGGGCGCAGTACTTCTCGGACTGCGTTGACTTGTTCTCGAGCTCTCGCACGCGGGCTTCGTAAATATCCGCCTGGAACGTGGCAGGACGGCGGCGATGGTTCCGCAATAAGAAATTGATGTTCACTTCGGCCTCTGAGGCGCTGCGCTGCACGTACTCCTGAATGCCCTGGGCGGTGTCCCTGCGCAGCACGAGCAGCCAGTTGAGGATCTCTCGCCGCATCGTCTCCATCCAGTCGGTAATGTACGTCTGCTCAATGAAACACTCGGGGTGGGCGATGTTGGTTTCAAAAAGCGGGTTGTAGCTCGCAATGAACTCCCGCTCGACGGGAACGAGCGTCCCGGGCCCGCCAGAGCCGCCCGTGGCGTCCAAGCTGCTCAGCGCCTCCACATCCTCCTTCGATGCGGACCCACCGCCCTTCTTGGCGCCTTTTTTCGCTCCTCCTTTCTTTGCCGCCGCCGGGTTGGGGCTGCCCGCCTTCCTCTTGCCGCCCTTGCGCCGGCCGAAGCTGCTGCGGCTGGAGAGACTGCCCTCCAGTTCATCCTTGTGCGGCGGCTGCACAATGTCTTCAATGAAGTAAACCGGGTGGATGACGTTGAACACCCCCGTGCCATCCTGCGGGGACGCCGTAGCCGCCTGGATCTGCGGGTACTGCGGCGGCGGCTCCCTCTCCATGTCTGCTTCGATTTGTGCGAGCTGCTGCGCCTGTGTGGCGGTCAGCGAGGCACCGTGCTGGTCCGTGCCTTCCAGGTTGGGGGTGGGCGTGGACTCGCTCTTTTTCTTTCCCCGGGCTCCCTTCTTGCTGTGGGATTGATCCTGCAGCAGCTTCGCCATGGCGTCCTCCGTGCGCTTTTGCCTCTCCCGCACGAGGCGGTCTTGTGTATCCGCAGCGTTCTCGACGCCGAGCTTGCCGGTGAGGAACTCGTATACCTCCGCCGTCTTGACAGCCGCCTCGCTTGTGAGATGCGCCAGCTCCTGCAGGAACTGCTTGTTGTAGCTCGTGTAGCATTTGGCAATCTTCTCCAGGATATCAATTCCCTCCGCGAAGAGTTCGTGCGCGGTGTTCATCGAGGCGGCGTGGGTGAGCTTGTTCGTCACCACCTCAAAGTCTTCCTCCAGCAGGCTCAGGTGGTCTTCGTAGTCCTGCCGCGCCTCTTCCTGCTTCTGGAAAAGGCGGCGAACGACGCCGTAGGTCCCCCGCACGGCGCACACCAGCGCCTCGGTAGCCTTCTCGAACTGCCGCAGCACACTCTTGTACGCCAGCAGGATCGACTCCTCAAAGATCCGGTGGCTCTCCTGCAGCCCCGTCTCCACCGTGTGCTGGAACCAGCTGCACTCCGCTTCGAGCGCAGCCAGGGCCGGGCTGGCAGTCTGCCGCCCCATGTCGTGGAAAAGACTCATCCGCTGGTGGTCCGGCTCCACCAAGGGCTGGAAGCACGCGTCCAGCTCGTAGCAACTCAGCGACGCCTTCTTGAGCATTTCCAATTCTCCCTGTGCTCCCGGCAGCGGCGTGAAGAGCCACTCCATCTCGTCCTTGTACGCCTCCAGCAGCCTCGCTGCCGTCTGGACCCGGAGCGCCTCGTCGGCGGCGACGCTGCTGTTCAGCGATACGATGCTAGCGAGGCTGTTGCGAACCACCACGATGGCCTTCATGCGCCACTCGTCCACCACTTCCGAAGGATCCGTCGGGAAGGGGTCGGAGAAGAGATTTTCATCGTAGTGCCGCAGCCAGCCCGCCGGGTGCGTGCCGCCCAGCGGCTGGACAATGCGGGACTCGTGCTGCCGCGTGTCACGGCTCTCTCGCAGCGACTGCAGCGTCACGACGAGGCTGCTAAGAAAGTGCTTCGCCTCCCGCTGCGCATCGCAGCAGACGCGGGCGATCTCCTCCACCTCCTCCATTCGCGCGCGCGGCCGGCGGTAGTGCGGCGACTGCAGCAGCGAGCGCAGCCACCACATCGCACTCTTGGCCATACCTTCCCGCAGGGAGGTGTACACGTTGGCCATCATCTTGTTGTAGGCCCCAAGCTTGAGCACTTCACGGCGGCGGAGCTGCGAGAGCAGCGTGCGGCTGCAGAGATGGTTCGACGCCAGCTGCTCGTTCACGTGATGGATCACCCGCTGCGCGATCACGTGGGAGGCGGTGATGCTGCAGAAGCTGGTCTGGGCCAGCTGGACCATGAGTTGCCGAAGAGACTCCTGGATCGCCTGGCGCCGCTCCAACTCCTCGGCGTCCAGCTGCTCCACGCAGGCGGTGATGGCGTCCTGGCGGTCGTGATACTGGCGGCGGACCCACGTCGAGACCTGCAGCAGGCGCTCGCGCTCACCCTGCATCCGCTCCCGGCAGGCGACAAGATCGAGGTCGGAAGGACTGTGGTACAGGTCCACCAGCGCCGGCCGCACATCCCCCAGGGGCGCCGCGAGCGTCTCCTGCGCAAAGGCCTCGAGATAGTTGTGGTGCGTAGCAACACGGCCCGCCTCCGCCTCCAGCGTCGCTTTCGCCTCCGCGTGCTGTGCCGACAAGAAGTCCTTGAGGCCAAAGACACGGTCGTGCTGGCGCTGGTCGGCCTCGTCGTTGAGCTGCCGGATGCTGCGCTGAAACTCCTCGAGGGCTTTCTTGTGGCGCGCCTCGAGACGATCCCGCAACGAAGCGGGGGCCGCGTAGCTGCTCCCCGCCCCGCCGTCCTCCGTGCCCCCTGTGCCCTCGGCCGAGGTCGTCAGCTGCGGCGCATCCGCCGCGGCCGTCGCAGGCGATGCCATGGACAGAGAAGATAGCAGCAAGTAAAGTATATATTCTATATTATATTGCGGGAGGCGTCAGAAGAGTTGGACGGTTCAATAAGACAAGTCAGCCAACGAGTTCGTCTCTTGCGGCTTCACTCCGGAGAGCGCACGGGCGGTTTCTACCACGTACGGTGCAGGGTACGTATTGTGTTGGGGTAGCTACAGATATCTATATGCGAATACAAGCAAGGTCCAAAGGCCCTGGTTGCTTATGCTCAGTTGTATATAGTCGTCGGTGCTGTCGTTCACACCTCTCTGACACAATAATACAACACAAAGATAATCCGATGTACAAGAAACGGAGGTACACAAAGAACCGACTGAAGAACCTCACAATTTATTTATAAACTAATATTACAGAAGAAGGACTAGCAAACAGCGCGTGGACGGACGGCTAACGTTGCTTTCGTTGTAGCAGAGTGAGTAGTGACGAGTACTGGTAGACGGAGAAGTGGTCGGCTGTCTTTCGCCTGTATAATCTTTGAATAATAATAATAAGAGGACACAAAAGAAAAGAAGTGATGAGCAAGACGCAAAAGACTACGTGAAATAGGTCCCGGGTTATAACAATGGTAATGCCGCCATATGGGGCGCTGGTGTCGTTACCAACCTCCCCCTGAAGCCCAACACCATCAAAGGTCGCACAAAATCTTAATATCTTTATGATTGTATTTGTATTTGTTTTGTTTTTTTTGTTGTTGTTGTTTTTGTCCATCCTCTCTCTGATTTTCATCGATTAGTGGCTAGAGGAGGGACCACACTTTGGGGGCCGGCCCCGCCCCCCACCCCACCCTCATGGCACACGCCACCACCAGTGCTCGAAAGTATAGTATACGGATAGTACGCTTCCTTGTCTCCACTGAACTGGTGGGCCCTCCCTTCACACTGTGCTGAACGCGGCGTCCAGAGCGCCAATGGGGTCCGCGGCCCATGCCGCCTCCTGCGAGCGCCGCACCAGCTGCACGGTAGCGTCGCGTATGACACCCAGCACCTCCGCGGCGCTCGCCGGCGGCGCCGCCGTCCCACCGCTGAAGAACCCGGATGCAGCAGCGCCACACATCGTGCCTCGAGGTGCTGATCGATCAGCACCTCGAGGTGCTCCCGCACGGCGAGCCGGCTGGTCTCTGTCAGGGCAGCGGCCGAAAACTTCTCCATCACCACTTTGTACAGCCGCGCGTGCATGGCAGCCGCGCTCACCGCTCGCGGAGGTGGCTCGAGATGGACGTGAAGATCCAGGCGACCAGCGCGATAGACGGCCGGGTCGAGCCGCTCCAGCGACGGGGCGGAGGCCACCAGAACCACCACAGAGCCGGTGCGATGCCCGCGCAGGCCGTCCATCTCCACCAGCAGCGTACTGAGCATTCGGTCCGACGCCGCGTGGGTCTCGGCCGCCTCCCGGCCCCGCGGCGGGGCGATGGCATCAATGTTGTCAAGAAAAATGACTGCCGGGGACCTGGCGCGGGCCTCGTGAAAGAGCGCCGCGATGTTTGCCTCCGTCCGGCCGACCTCCTTCTCCACCAGCCGCAGGCCGTCCCGCACCATCACATGCAGCGTCGGGACGCCACCAACGTCGTCGTCGTCCGTGTCCACCGCCGCGTTGCGCAGCCGGCGCGCCAGCGCCGCGAGCAGCGCCGTCTTGCCACAGCCGCTGGGCCCGCAGAGGAGTGCCCCCTTCACGCAGGGCACCTTGTAAGCGCTGAGCAGCGACTGGTGCGTCAGGGGCCACACCAGCTGCGCCTCCAGGCGCTGCACGACGGCCTCCAGGCCAAAGAAGGAGCTGTACGGGGAGGCAGGGACGGCGGGATCGGCGCCCCGTGCTGCATCCTTTTCCAGTGTGGCGTCATCTTCATTCGTGGCTCCGGCGGACTCGTCTGCGCCGCTCATTTTCATCGGCTGCAGCAGCAGCAGCTCCGACACGGTGGCGGCTCGCTGGCCAGTGGCTGCAGACGGTGCCGGTGCGGCGACGCGGCCCAGGAATGTGCGCACCGCCGCGGCAGGCGGGGCGGAGAGGCGCAGCAGTGCGTGTCGCGTGAGGCGTCGGAGCAGCGCCACCGGCAGGCCGGCGCCGCTGTGGAGGCTCGTCCCCCACAGCGCCACAGGCGCCACGAGGTGCACGGAGGGCGAGAACGAGGCCATGGAGCGGTCCTCGAGGCGATCGAGCAGGTGCAGCAGCTCGTAGCTCAGCGCGGCGGCAGCCACATTGTCGCGCGAGGCGAGGAGATCGAGGTGGTGCAGCTCTGCCCAGAGCAGCGGCACAACGGCCACGGCTGCGCCCCGAGGCGCTGGTGGGCCTCGCCGTGGGAGGAGGGGCGGCGGCTGCAGCAGCTGCCGAACAGCGGCGAGCGCCTCGTCTACCTCCACGGAGAGGGCGGCTTCAACGTTCAGCTCCCGGTGGTACAGTACGGCGTAGACCCCGTGGCCCAAGGGCACGCACGTGCTCTCTCCAGCGGCCGCTGCCGGGTCCTGGTACCGCAGCGATCCCCTCCCTCTCTGCAGCAGCTGCTGGTACAGGTACGCTAGGCACTCTCGCTTCCCCACCCCGGGCGGGCCGCAGAGCGCTGCCGTAAACAGCCCGCCGCATCCCTCAAGCGCCTCGTCCTCCGCCATCGACGACGGCCCGGCGCAGCGCGCAGCGACCGAGGCGGCGAACGCGTCGGCCCAGGCGGCAAACGTTGCAGACGCATCGGCTAGGTGTGTGGGCTGCAGGACGGGCGGAGCCTCCGGCGCCGGCTCCGGCTCCGGCTCCGGCCCGGGGCGTAGGAAGAGCTGCCGAGGAACGATGCGAATGCGGTCCGCCGCCGCGAGCGCTGCCAGGCTCTGCGCTGCCTCTGCCGGTTCTTGAAGGACGCGCAGGGGCACCAGCCGGCCCGTCAGCGGACTGCGCACGACAACCCGTCGCGCCAACCCAACGGGTTCCCTCTCCCACTTTGCACTCAGCTGCAGTGCGGTGCGGCCAAGCCGCGAGAGGGCAATCGACTGGCCGCCCGCTGCACTTGGATTTGGATCAAAAGCGGCGCCGCACTCCGTTAGAGCCGCGGTGAAGGCTCTCAGCGCGCCGGCGCTGAGGGCCTCCGCCGGCCCATCCGTCTCAGATCCGTATTCCCAGAGCTGGCCAAAGGCGGGCCACCACGAGACCGGCGCCTCCAGCAGCAGGTGGCCGGTGTAGCCCCCGGCGAGGCGCCGCATCGCCGACGCGTCGCTCGGCAGTTCCTGCGATGGTGCTGGGTGCGGCATCCACACAGACACAGACACAGACACAGGTGTACGTCGCAGGGGCTCTTCGCTCTTCTTCGAACTTGAGGCTGAATAGTCCTGCTGACCAGGGGGGGTCTTTGGCTTTGGCTTTGTATTTGCTAAAGACAGGCAGAAAAAAAAAGGAATAAAAAAGGAGTAGAAGGTGCACTCAAAGCACACAACACAGGGCGGTGGACCTTTCTCTCTCTTTCTCTTTCTTGTGGGCATGGGTGCACAGAAATTGGTGCATCGGTTGTTGTTGTTTTTTTTTTTGTTGTTGTTGTTTGTTTGTTTGTTTTCGCTATGCATTTTTTTTTTGCTCCACCAAATGAAGTCGATCTTTGAATACGTCCGACGGGGGGGGGGGGGAGCCCTTCCACTTCCGTATAGAGAGGTGGCTTGTCACCTCTGAAGGAGGCACTAACCTGTGCAACCACCTAATTGGTTAGCCCTGACCCCAAGAGTCTGGGGTGACCGATCGCCTGTATCGCCTGTATCACCTGCACTTCGCTGTTGCCTTCTAGGAGATAAGTGAAGGGAGCGGCGGCGCATCAACGCCGCGCGACCGCCCGCCCGTTTGCTGTTTCATTCCCCAGGGCCGCTGCGCACACACCGCCCGGGCGACAGACGTGATGCTGAACAAAACGCCGCGCACGTATTCGCGGCACATTTCCACCTCGGGGATGTCGTGCAGCGCAAAGTGGTACGCCGTCATGGACAAGATGCACATCACCACGGGGCTCCATAGGAACAGCAGGGTGTTCACACGCCGCTTCCCGTTGTACCCGCACCGGTACTGAATCTTCGTCTCGTTCCCGACCCTTTTCTCCGTCCGCGTGAAGTGGTACCGCCGCCGCAGCGCCTCCCCCGAGCGAACCACCCGTTCCACCCGCGCCATCGCCGCCGCATCCCTCTCCGCCGCTGGTCGCCCCGCAGCCGTCTCGTCACCGTCCACGATGGCGGATGGGATCTCGGATAGCTTTTGAAAGGCCGGGCCGAACAGTTCGGGGCCCACGCTCCGCTTCGACTCCTTGAGGAAACGCAGAAACGCATCGCTCCCGTCGATCAGCATCGCAGACCCAAGATAAATGGGCTCGAGAACATCGGGGGACCGCAGCAGGTGCGTAAGAAGAACCATCTTGGCCGGGATGTTTTTAATACCGCTCATGAACCACGTCAGCATCCAGGAGAGTAGGTAATGCGGGTGCTGCAGCAGGCCCAGCTGCTCCAGCTTCCGCCAGAGCGGCTTGTGCTCCAGCCGGAGTAGTTCGTGGAAGGAATAGGCCATGGCGTCCACCTCACGGAGGTCCGAGGCGGAATAGGGCCTCCAGAGGGTGAACAGCAGCCGGCGGCACACAGCCCCTGTAAGCTCGAGGCGGTCCTTCTGCTGCTTCGCTGCGGTCTCCTCGGACTCCATCTTCATGTAGGCGCGATACGTGCAGAGGAGGAACATGATATGGGCCACAAGATCGTTCATTCCCTGCGTGTAGCTGGACGGCGGGGTGTGAAAAAACAATCGAGTCAGAATGCTCTGCAGGTGCTTCCGCATTTCCTCGCGCACCTCATCCGGGTACAGGTCCCACAGCGTCCGGCGGACATCCGCCTCGATCACGTTGAACTGGCAGTTGGCGGGGAAGTCTGGAAGCGGCTCCTTGGCGCCTCGCGCCTCGTACGCCGCTGTCCGCCGCAACGGCTCCGGGAGTTCGGGCAACGCGCCAAAGGCCGCCGCCTCCGGCATCTCCGCCGAGCTACTGGGGAGGAGGAAAGGAAAGCCATCCGCCTCGTCCGGGACATCACCGCGCTGGATCCGCTCCCACACGCGCTGAAGCGTCTCACACGCCACCGCCGGGGTGGTCCGGTCGAAGAGAGCAGGCGCCGCCTTCGCCGTTGTCCTTTTCATCGAAGAGCAACAGAAAAAGAAAACAAAAAGATAAGTTAGTTCACGCACAGCGCTGCGAGACAATAGGAAGCGCTACTCCAGTTAGCTTCGTTCAAGAAAAAAAAAAAAAAAAGAGAGAGAGAGAGAGACAAAAAATGAGCAAGTGAATGAATAGTACACGGTGTGGCCAGTGAAATCACAACCAAAGGCCCACTCCATCCGAAACGCCTCGCTGCCGGGTCTTCTCTCCCACTCTGACTAGACCGACCGCTTTGCTTCGAGCAGACGACCTGTTGCCGCCGTGGCCGGCCAGCAGTGGACCTTCCTTTTTTTTTCCTTTTTTTCTTTTTTTCTTCTTTTTTTTTCATTTCCCTTGCCCGTAACACTTGACATCGCTACAAGAAGAAGAAAGAACTAGTAATAAATAATAATAATAATAATAATAATAATAATAAATAATAAATAATAAATAATAATGAACAATAATGCAATCAAATGCTGGAGGTGGCTCCCTGGTGGATATGACAGGTCCACTCATGCTGCGGAGAACTGTGCGTTTGACGGCCAGCAGGGTGGCGGCACGTCTCCTTCACCCTTCTCCATCAAATGCGGTCGTCGGCGCTGTCTCGGTGGTGCTCTTCTTTATATTTGTCTATGGACCGCTAGCATTGTTATTCGACCACCTTCTTCGCCTCCATCCCAGTGGGCGGCTCCACGGTGACCTGCCGGCTGCCCACGTCCTCCCAGTTGGTGGAGAGCACCGTGCCGCACGACTCGGTGAACGATTTGATCATCGCCTTGCGCTGCTCGTCGGTGCCATTGCCGTAGATCTGCTGGAAAAGGTTCTGCAGCGCCGCTTCACCCTCGGGTTTCTCATCTTCGTCCTTGAGGTCGAAGGAGCTCCAGTCGCGGCCCTTGCTGTTGGGGTACGGCAGATCCTTTCCGGCCGTGGGTTGCAGCACGGCGGCAGGGATGGTGCTGGCGGCAGCCGGAGCGGGGATGACGCCGTCCCCGGATCCCTCCAGCGACGGCCAGTGAAATGCCGTTTCCTTCTCCAGCGTGATCTCAATCTTCATGGGCTTGATCACTACTTTCGGAGCTGCCGTCTTGAGCGGGGCGAAAACGGGCGAGACGCTGTACTGGTACTCCTTCCCCGACTCGGCGCTGAGGCCGCGGAGGGAGATGATGATCTCCAGCGCCGTCGCGGAGGCCTCGAGGTGGAGGTCGTCCTGCGTGCGATCCTTCACGAAGAAGACGAGAGAAATCGACGTCGGGGTCTGAAACCACTCAAAACGAACTGTAGCAGACATGGGGAGGTGTGGTGGCACGCTGTACAATAAATAAAATAAATAAATAAATAATTCTATTCAAGAAGAGAAACCGTGGGATACGGATAGACCGAGGGGAACAGGAGAGGGGGTAGAAAAAAAAAAGAATGAACCAGCAAGTAGCAGACAAACAAGCATGAAATATAACAGCAACGCACTAATAACTATAACAAATGCACAGCGTTCCTCTTCTTCCATCTGGGAATAAAGGAGTGTATATGGATGTAGGTGGATTCACCCTTTTTAATCATCCTTTTTAATTGTTATATTAATTTTTCTCGATTGTGCCGCATGCAGGGTACGAATCGACTGCACTGCGAGACAGACGAACGGCGGAAGTGATACGCCAGAGAGAGAGACATGCCTCCTCTGCTCCTCTCAGGTTTGACACAACGGAAAAAAAAAAAAACGAAACGAATAAAATACAATACAATACAATACACTCTAAAGAAAGTATTTTTTTTTCCAAGGTGTGTGAAGAACTACTTTTAGAACAAATGTCACGGGCAGAGAACAGCAGAAATCAAAAAAAAAGAAAACGAATCCCTACGAATCGTCCCCCGAAGGGAAGGATGCGCGCCATCCGATCGTTGGGGAACCGCACTTGTCTAGAGAACGATTTCGTCGTCCTTTCGCTTCCGCAACTTCTGCTCGGCCATGAGGGTTGTCTCGATCGCCTGGAACTGAAGCCGGGCGTGGGCCAGTTTGGCCTCCTCGATCTTGCGTTTGGTCTCCATATTCATTTCCTTGCTGCGTTTCAGCCGCGCCTTGTACTCCTCAATCTCCGCCGCATTCAGCACGCCGTACTTGGGCAGCGTGTGCATCAAATACAAGACAAGACTGACGGCATATGTAAGGAAGCCGAACGCCCCAAAAATGTACAGAGGGATTGGGCTCACGTACGGCAGCGAGACATCGCGCTCAACGCCGCAGGAGCGGAAGAAGACCTGCAGCAGCGATCGTGGCGACTCCACCATCGACCCAATTTGAAACATGTACGAGAGGAAAAGAAGCTCCGTCGCCGAGAATGCGTCTTTCCAGATGATCAAGTTGCGCAGGCGGGCCACGGCGAAGACGTTGGACTCGACGAAGCTTCTGTTGGCGAGGCCGAGAACGAGCGCGACGCTGCCAATGAAGATTCCCAGCCGCAGCTCGACCGCCAAGTCCGCCAGCACGGGAAGGACATCCCTGTCGGTCACGGTCACGGAGACGTTGCGAAAGGCGTAGAGGTTCATGGTGGTCGACACGGAGCAGCCGTCCACCTTGTACGACAAGTATGGCAGGAGCTGCAGCGGCTGGGCAGCGATGATATTGTGCTGGAAGGTCTGCTTGCTGGCGTCCACCGTCCAAACAATGTGGACGATGAGACACACCGCCTGCACCGCGAAGCACAAGTCGTTCAGCAGAACAATCTTCTTCTCGGAAGGCAGACGCCCCTTGTTGGGCCGCTGCAAGTACGGGCTGACAAGCTGCATCGTGTAAGGCTGTGGTGAAAATAATACGAGTAGTAAAGAATGCTATATGCCCACCTATTATGGGCAATAGGAATGTGATGGAGTGGCCCACTGCCGCCGAACACACTCTGGCGCAGCAGCGAGGGGGGGGTGAAACCGAGGCGAAGGGGGAGCAACGATCCGCTTATGTTTCTGTTTCCTGCTAGTAGAAGAAGAAATGGGTTGTTGTCTTTTACCACCGAAGAGAGATGCCGAAACCAACAAAAAAGAAAAAGAGGGAGAACCGTAAGTACCGAATAGTCATAGGATGGGATGGCATAAGATCCACAGAGTGCGAGTCTAATTCTAATTCCTCCTTCTCGCGTGGCTGCCACTGAAGCAGTGTACAGGAGCTTTTAATGCTTTCCCTATTATTTTTTTCCTTTTTTTTTAAGTTTAACAAACAACAACAACACAGTCCCCCCCCCGCCTCTCTATTCTTTCTTCTTTTCGAGAGCTTGTCGAGTGGTTGGTGCTCGTAGAGAAGACGTTCGGTCCTGCAGTAGAGGTGTCTGTGCGTGTGTGTGTCAATTACGATTACTCGAGGGAACATGGAGAGAGGAAAAATCATAATAATAATAAAGAAGAAGAAACAGCATGTTATATCGGGGATCGCAACGGAGCGTGAGAACTGCCTCTTTTCTACAATGTTGTGGGCTTTGTTTTCTTACTGCCACCACAGAAAAGAAAAGAGTGTACAGACGTTTAGAGAAGGAAAGCTGTGTCGCGTCCCTTATATATATATATATATATATATGTATATGCCGAGCGGTTCGTCTTTTCATCCTCTTCCTTTCTTTTTTTTTCTTGCATGATTTTTTTTGTTTGTTTGTTTTTCTGGTTGTGTTATGATGGCCTGCATCGGGGACTGCGCTACTGGAACACCATATCCAGAGGGTCCGGCTGCGGGGCTGGGTGCCGGGCGCGGTGGGTCTCGCTCATGGACCCGATGCGCTCATTGGCCTCCAGCTTCTCCACGCGCCGCATCTTCCTATCACGGCGCTGCTCCGTCGGGGCTCGGGCGATGGGGGAGCGCCAGAGCACCTTCCCCTGGCAGCAGCCATTCATGATCATCACGGGCTCCAGCGTGAAGCGGGGGCCGATTTCGAGAAGTGACGGCACGCCCTTCGCCGTGGCGAGACCAAGGGTGGGCAGCGCCTCGACGGCGGCGCTGGGGGTTGGGGCAACGCCCGGGGTGGCCTTGAGATTGATATTTGTTGTGCTGGGGTAGACGATCTGGTAGTTGCGCACCCAAATGTGGTCGTCCAGCCAGAAGAAGCTCATGATGCGGTCGATGAACGGCTTCGACTTGGGGTGGTAGCGCGGTGTGTTGAAGGACATGTGCAGCAGGGACTTGACCACACGCAGGTGGGGCAGCGTCTCGAACGCGCGATCAAAGTGGAGGAGCGGGCGAGAGTACTTGAGGCAGTTGCCAGCCATTCGAATCTCGTCGGCGGTGTGGACGTTGGTCAGCTGGAGCTTCACACTCGGGCCCTGCGGCGCCTGCCCGAGCCACAGGTAGCTCACATCGCTCCGGTGCGGGTCGAGGTACATAAAGGAGTTGCACTGGTGGAGCCCGCAGAGCTCGACGAGATCGCTACCGATGTTGTGATGTTGCGCCCCCCCGCCGAGCTTGCTGTGCTCGCGGCTGTGCGGCATCAATCCGCGCAGGTCCACCAGCAGGTGTCGCGTCTTGCTCGACATGTTGCGGCCGCCCAGCACGAGGCACTTCTGACGGTTCGTCATCGTCTTCTCGGTCGTCCGCCGGCGCGCGGTGAAGTCGGGGATCATCATCGCCGGCTCGGTGGTCTCCGGTGCGGGGGCCTCCTGCTCCACCTGGGGCGTTGCTGTCTCGGGGGACTCACTGCGGCGGCGCTTCGTCGCTACAGCATTCTTCTTTGTTTTTACCATTTCGCCTTCGTCAGCGTCGGTCGCTGTTCCTTCGCGTGGAGTGCAGGCACGTCTTTCTTCCTTTATAAGTACCGAAAGGAAGAGAATACCAAGCAGGAAAAAAAAAAGCAGAGAGAGAAAGAGAGAGAAAAAAAAAAGAAATGAGGTGAGTAGTAGCAAGACAAGATGTGGAGTGCAACAAGTGCCAAAGCGGATGCGCCTCTGCATCTGTGAAAGAGGAGTCGGGCGTGTTTCGTATCGACGATTGGAATCGGTATGGACAAGAGGAACGTCGCGCAAAAAAACAAGACAATACATATAGATAGATAGATAGATGCGGGGGAGGCGGATATAACAAAAGCGCGGTATCGTCTGCCCGGCAGGGCACACCAGCAACGCTCTGCTGGGAGACCGCAAAGCGCTGCACCAAATTGGTGCGTCAGCTGTGACCCAATTCAATTCAATGATTCCTAGCCGGCACACAGGAGTTGCTCGTTTGTGTGTCGGTGTGTGTGTGTGTGTGTCACAGCTTGCGTCGCTGTTCGTTTTTTCGTTTTTCACCGGCCACACACCGCTCCGGTAGGGGAAGGGAACAGCCGTTTCTGCTCTATTTTCAGCGACCACAAAGGCACAAAATTAAATAATAATAATAATAATAACAATAATAATAATAATAATCACTTCGAAAAGAGATCAGCTACGTATTGTGCTGCTGTCGTTCGCCGGTAGGCTGTAGGGGGCCTAGGCCCATTGCTGGGCCGCTGCTGAATCTCGCTGAAGAGGGTGTGAGAGAGCGTACGGTCAGCACGCCAAAAAAAAAAGAACAATACCTACACATTCAATACGGCATGCTGTTGATCTTTTTTGTTGTTGTTGTTGTTTTACTCTTGACGAGATCACGCCTGCTTGTGCCTTACCCTGGGAGGAGGTCTCGAGTTCTGGGCGCTCCGTCTTGCATGGAGCATAGGAGGAGACAGAAATCCGATGCAACATCAGAATAACAGAAGAGAATACATATTCAAAGTACGTCGTTTTTGATTTATTTTTATTTCTTGTCAAGAACAAACAGTGAGAGTGTGATGCATTTCATTGATGCAGATTATTTATGTACGGATGATATCCACAACGTATCCTCGTTTTGGTATGGGCATGAGCGCATGAGGGGGAGAGGAGAGGTTAGAGAAAATAAAATAAAAAAAAAAGGCAAATCGAAGGCAAAAATGATGAGACACGTGTGTTGGCTTCGTTTATTAATAGAGAAAATGAAAATATAATTTGAAAAACAATAAAGGAGCTGGCAGCAAGTTTAAGTTTAAATAATAATCATAATAATCATAATCATAATAAAGACGTAAAACTAACGCGGAAATGAAATGGGATGGGCGGTGGCAGCACTAGTATCAAGCGTTCGAACAAACAAACGGCGGATGGAATGATATGTGTTCACCATTTATGTTGAACCCTTTTCTATTGCAACTAAGTTCAGAATCACTGTAAGCTCCTGTCACCCACACGCCGATGCTCTTCTGGGTACTTTCATTTCTTTCTCCTCCCGCATTTGTCTTCGGTTTGTTTGCTTTTCTTTTCGGAGCGAACAGCTAAAAGATCTCGGCTGGCGGCGGCTCACACAATATTGTATGCCCCGTTACATGTTTCCTTTTCTGTTTTGTTCTTTAATTTGTTCGTGTTGTTTTTTTTCTCCTCTTCAGTTCATTTCTTTTTCTTTTTTTTTCTCTTTTCGTATTACACTTTTTATTTGTTTGACCGCCCAAACACAACGAGAAGACAGAGCGAGACCACGTGTCGTCACGAGGTCGTCAGGGATGTCTGTAGGAACGACGTATAGGGGCAGGGGACGATATTAGTGATATGTGTTATGGGTAGGGTTGTTCGTACTCGTGTTGATGATCTCCAGCATGAAGGGGGAGGAAGGGATGGGAGGGGGGCAGCGGCTATCATACCTTTCCTTTTCTACTTTCCGCCAGAACCCCTTCTAATGTACTGCTCTTCTCGGCTGCTGCCCATCCTCATCAGCAGAAAAGGAACAGCGGGAGATCGTTTGAGATAATGAATAATGAATGCATGCGTCAGGTATCAGGAGTCGATGAAGGTCAAGGAAAAAATGAACCAATTAATCCGGTGAAACCGTACAACTATCCTAGCAAGAGTTAGGATAGTTTTTTTTTTTTTTTAGCACTAAAACATCATAGAAATAAACAAGAAAAACTAAAAACCTTTTTAAAAATAAAAATGTATTACTTTAAAAAAAGAAGGTCGAAAAGCGCTTGGCTACTGGAAGGCTGTAGAAGAAAGAGATCTAGAATATATATATATATCAGTATATATATATATATATATATATATATATATATCAGTTCCTTCTGCTTGCCGTCTGGACAAACCTCATGACGATACCTCCTTAATACATCGTTATCCGGACGATTTAACATGGACTGGCCGCCAGCCACCGCTCGCACTTGATGGGCCGCCTCGCGATGGATCCATCTCACTCATCATAAAATAAAATTAAAAAAAAAATGAATGAAATAATAACCCATACTGTGAGGTTATATACACCATTCATTTAAACAATAATTCAAAGACGGGAACATAAATAAAAAAATAATAAAAATAATAATAAATAATAAAGGTACTCGCGAGTAGAACACCGCACAGTCATACCACTTAGCGTCTCAACGCAAATACAAAGAACAGCAGCACCACAGCGAAAAATAAATCCGATCCGATCCGATCCAATCCGATCAAATCAAAAGAAAAAAGCTCATCCAGGCGTATCGTGAAGCAGATGCATCATAAAGCGAAAAAACAATCAAAGAATAATCTGTCTGAAGGCACAACAGTCACTACAGAAAAAAAAAGGTAAAAAAAAAGGTTTTTTTTTAAGCATATCACGATACACATAGTTAGGGTTTAGGGTTTAGATGGTTTACGTGTGTTTTAGTTAGTGTACATAGTAGTGTGCAGAAAGAACAAAAAAAAGGAAAAGGAAAAGGAAAGCAGTGGAATATCTTATAGTCTCATATACATATGCATATGGATATGTATATGTATAGAAGGCGATTGGAGAAGATAATTCAGCCACCCAAGCTGGTCGTCCCACGTACACCATATGCACCAGGTGACAGACTGCGGCAGTTCTGAAAGCCCATTTCTATCCCTCTCTCCTCGTAGCCGCTGCCTCTGTATGTAGGGCGACAGGCTACACGCACACTGCTCTGTCTCTGTTTCGAGGGAGAAAGAAAGGGAGAGAGATGGTTACAAGAGCCGCAGGATGCTCCGCCATATGGAGCACCCTTACGCAGGAGAGCGAGGCATGCGTGCATCCGCGGCTCATCTAGCGGAGCGCCTCCTCCTCTTGAGCTCTGGGCTCCCGACGAGCCGACTGCATGGAGTTCGCGTGGTAAGGTAAGAGGCGCAGCACACACACACACACACACACATCGATATGCTGCTGGTCTATTGCGCCATTAGGCTTAGGCGTCGGCAGTGGTCGTAACCAGAGGGGGGCGATTGAGGCCTCCCGGGACGGGGATGCACAGCCCGGCGCTGCCGTCGGGATCAGCAGGTACACTCGCACAGGTACAGGCGGCTGCTTTCGGCGTCCCCCCCGTCGCCGAAGTGATGGCCCTCGGGGAGGGCGTTGGGCTCTCGCCGCCGGCCGCCGCTGGAAGAGGCCGCGCCGCCTCCACCGGCTCGACGGCCTCGCCCCCGGACGAGTCGGACGAGCCGCCGGCCGCCGCTGCGCCATTACCCCTTCCAGCGGCCATGTCTCCAGCAGCGGCGGCCTTCAAGGGGCCGGGGGGCGATACCGCCGCCGCCAGGGATGTCAGGGCAGGACATGACCGGTCGCTGCGGTGGTATGGATGAAACACGTGATGCCCATTCTCTTCCGAGCGGCAGAAGCCCCGCACGGGGTACACAATCTTCGCCCAGCGCTGGGGAACGAAGTGGAGGGACCCGCCAGCGGAGCCGCTGGGCACACTCGCATCAAATTCGCACTCCGCCAGCACATATTCCCCGCAGCGCAGCTGGGCGGCACAGGACGGTACGACGGCTTCACCACTCACTGGGTTTGGGTATGTCGGGTGCACCTTCAGCGTGTACCCGGGCCGGCACAGGCGCATCAGCTGGTACAGCTTGGGTCCTCGCTCTGCAGGAGCATTCTGCCGCTCCCGCTCCACTGTCAGGTGGAGGGGCAACAGCAGCTCGCGGTTCAGCGGGGACAGGCGCAGCAGCTCGACCTTCTCGTTCATTTCCTGCAGCAGCTGCGACACCGTGGGCCGGCGGGTCATATCCACCTCCAGGCACCGCAGCGCCAGCTGGTGGAGCACCTCCTTCTCCGCCGTCGCACATCGCAGCGACGAGGGTAGATGGCGGCGGCCGGCGAGCACGCCCTGCCGAAGCTCCTCAAGGGTCGCCCCGTCAAAGGGAAGCTTGCCGTGGTGCACCACCTCGAACAGTACGCACCCCAAGGCCCAGACGTCCCGCGCGTACACTAAGGGATCCGCTGGCGACGAGTCGCGGGCGGCGGCAGCGCTACTCTTGGCGAAGCACTCCGGCGCTAGGAAGTACGGCGTGCCCACGTCGTCGTGCAGGCGCGCCTCGACGGCAGCGGTGCTGAGGCCAAAGTCGGCGAGTTTGATCACCGGCGCTTGAGACGCCCGCGGCGGCAGCGTGCAGGCGAAGACGAGAAAGTTTTCGCTTTTGATGTCGCGATGGACGACCTGCGCGGCGTGCAGCGCCTCCAGCCCGCGGAGCACCTGCAAGAAGATGGACAGCAAGAACCCCAAAGGCGGGCTGTATCGCCAGCTCCGCAGGTACGAGTCCAGATCCATGTCCGCCATCTCCATCGGGAAGCACAGGCGGCCTCGCCGGGCGTTGTACCACGGCCGGAAGCTTTGGATCAGGTGGGCGGCGCCACGCACGCGTCGCAGGAGTCGCGCCTCGCGAATGGCGCCAGAGACAACTCGCAGGCGCTTCGCTTCGTCCTTGAGCTTCATCAGGTCGATCTCCTTGATCGCCACCCGCACGTATCCGTTGCGCTGTGAATTGTCGCCGGCGTCGCGCTCCTCTGGGTGGCGGTAGGCCTCGCCTACTTTGCCGAAGCTTCCCTGGCCGATGGCCGTCGTTGTCTTGAGATATTTTTTCCGCTCCTCGTCGTGCAGTGAAAAGCCAGCGGCCCGCAGCAGCTGCGGAGTACGAGTAGGGGCAACCCTAACCCTAGTGAGGGGCAGTGCATCGGCGGCGGGGGCGGCGGTCATGGACGAGACCGAGAGAACAAAGGAAGCGGAGCTGAAAGAGAAAAAATAATAATAATAATAGAAAAAAAAAAAAGGAAATGGGTGTTTTTCGTGTTGTGTTGGCAGTAGAAGCGCCGGGCGCCGCAATCGGCGGTTACTACCCTCGTTGTGAGTGGACCGGGCCGGCGTATAGAAAAGCAGCACTTCACTCTGCAACAGAGAGGGGAAAGGAAGGATGAAGAGGGGGAAAAAAAAAGAAAAAGAAATTATATAAAACAAATTAAAAACTTGTACTGTCAAACACCAGCGATGTGAAAGGCGCCACGGCTTAATTCTACCAAAATGGAAGGGTGGGGGAAAAGAAAAGGGAGGATAGAAATATCTGAGCGCTGAAAGGAGGGGGAGACGGAGGGGGAGAGCAAAAATAGCTTTTTAGCATAAAAATAAATAAATAAATAAATAAAGATATAGCAGCGGACAGCTATTGTGAGACGAAAAGACGAACAACAACAAAAAAAAAAGATATCGAAGACAAGAAGGGCAGAGATAGATATGTTATGCACCAAGGCGTTATCTAGAGAGTGAGGGCATAGACAAGAAGGCAAATCACAGCGTCATGGTTTCTGTTTATTATCATTCTGTTATTATTATTATTATTTCTTCTAGCATTTCTGCTATGCATCGCCGCCAATGATGATGTGCCGATGCAGAGAAGAGAGAGATAACAGAAACAACAAGAAGAAAACAAAAGAGAAGTGATGAAATACCGAAGCCAATAAAGCATAGTAACACATGGAATCTACGGTGGTTTGTTGAATGTATCTGCTAATTGTTCACACACTACCTCTATTCGGTTACTCATTTCTTATTTATTTTTATTATTCATCTTATTTCATTACTTTTCCGTTCTCTCAGTTCCACTACAAGTGCAATAGACAAAAAAAAAAAAACTTCGCTGGCAGCAAAATAAAAGAGCATTGGGGATGCGAAAAAAGCGCCACATTTTATGCATGGTAACACACAAGCGGTTCACCACTACCGTTTTATTTTATTTCATTTTTATTCTATTTTTTTTTTTTTGTCTGTCGCATGTAATACTTATTTCTTTTTCTTTTCTTCTTCTTTTTTCATTTTTTTTCTGTTTCGTTTTTCTTGGAGAGGCGGCTGAAGTTTACTATTATTTTATTTCCCGCATCGGCAACAACGAAGCGACGACTCCGTCTGCCGCCACCCATTCCAATTTATTCATCTAATGTTACCCAATGTCCTTCTGCTGCATCCGACATCATCGTATCTCATGTCGAGAGCAACATGTTTCTTCTGTGGGCAAACAACGTGCCGCACGAGCCTCTGTTAGTTGTATGTGTTGGTCTTTCAAATGAAAATAATAATAATAATAATAATAAGGAGGTCTTGACCATCCTGCTAGGTGTCGCGGAGGTATACATTTGTATGATATAATTTTTTTTTTTAAAAAAAAGCACATAACTAAAAGAAACGAAACAATACTTTCTTTGTGTGTCACCACTATATTTGTGTCTGCGTCTTCCCCGCCCCGCTCCGCTCCCCCCACAAAATCTGCCGGTGCCGAACCGCTGCTGTCGTCCAGAGCAAAGCAGGGCAAAGCAGAGCTAAGGAGGGCCGCCGTGAAGGTCTTCTCGAGGCTCTGAGCGGGGAGAGGGAAGATAGATTCACTCATTTATTCATCTGTTTTCTTTTATTGTAGTTATTTTATAAATTTTATTTATTTATTTTTTGGGGGGGAGGAACAACAAAAACAAACGTCCGTCTGCAGCGCAGACGACGCCAGCCACTGTATCGATACAGAAGAATCTGTGTGACAGGATAACAAGTACAACACAATCCATAGGGGGAAAAAAAAAAGAATACAATGAGAGGCAAATAAAAATAAAATAAATGTGTGCCCTAAACAATGCCGCCAGATCTTCTACACGTGCCTGCGCGGGAGATGGAGATGAGCTGAACGGTGTAGGCGTATCTGTTATCTATACCATAGATAGAAGGACAGATGCAGTGGGTGCCATGCGGTGGGTTGCCGAGGCCCATTACCGTTTTCTTCGTCGCTCCAGGTGGGCTCCATCCCCGCCCGGTGCGTACTAGACGGATGAGATGATAAGGAAGGGATAGAGGATTCTTCTTCCATAATCTGCTCGAACAAAATAAACAATAGAAAATAAATTAAAAAAAAAGCAAACAAACACACACAAGGAAAAAAAAAATGTATGTGCACGAGTCTCCAGTAATGACCCTAACTATGAGGTATGGGGATATATTCAATATCTCTTTTTTTGTTTGCTTGTTTCAGTGTCTCAGCAGCACAACTGACTGCTTGTGTCAGCCTATAGACTGTTATAAAAAAAGAAAAGGAAAAAAAAAACGGAAAAAAAAAAGAGGAGATATGAAACTCCTCCATTTCACTCCATCTACGGACACTGTGGACGATGATATGCCGAATAAATAAAAAACGGGGTACGACGCAAATAATAATACTAAATAAAATATATAGACGCAAGCATATATATCCGTAGATATACATACATACATACATACATATATATGTATATGTATGTATGTAGAAGGAAGGGGAGGGGGGATTGCAGTGCGCATCGATAGTCGTGGCGGGCTAGTGGAGGATCTTAATAGTGTATGAATCTATACTGTGAGGTACATTTCCAAATACTAGCCATACTAATGCTTTTCAAGTTCGTACTACGTGCTGGGAGGGAGGGCCACGTCATCACTGTCTAGTGGTTCACCTGTCTCCGTGGAGTGATGCATTGTTCTGTATGAATATCATTATTTTTATTTTTATTTTTATTTTTATTGTTCTTCTGTTAGGTTGGAGGAGAAGAAAGCTGTCTCAAAAGTGTGGCAATGATGGGATATATTGTTTGCTTCAATTTTTGTTTCGTTGTTGTTGTTGTTGTTGTTGTTTATTTATTTTTTTTTTTTTGTGTGTGTGTGTGTGTCTGTGATGCTGGTCTTCTCTCATTACAGGAGAAATTTCAACGGAATATAACGATACGGAGAGAAAAAGATCAAGCCTGTGCCATGGCTTTGGATCCTTCCTTTCCACCTTATTTCTTCTTCTCTGCCACCGCCGCTGCGACATACCTGGGCAATACGGCGTGGGTCTTCTTCCTGCATCCACCGCCATACTTCTTGCACAGCCAAAAATAAGAAACAAAATAATAATAATAATAATAAACAAACAGAGAAGAAAGATAAAAAGGATTCGACGAATCAAATAAACAAAAAAAAAAGAAAGAGAGAGAGAGTTGTTCAAATCTTGTGAGATCCACCAATCTCGATCTACCAATCGTAAGGGGACTAGCTCCTAACTTGTATCATGATTGATGTGTTAGCAGTGCTGGTGCTGGTGGGGGGAAAGGGGAACATTCTTCTCACTGGAACAAGAGCTTCTGCCTCGGGCGCTGCGCATCCACTCCCCCTCTAATCCCCCAGATCATTTCCTTCGGGTGTGGGAACACACAGAACAGATCCAAACCGCGAAGGAGGGGGGCAAGGGGAGGAGGAGTGCTGGAATAGGGGGTGTACACCAGATGAAACTATTTTGATTCTTCTTCTTTTTTTTTATTTTTTTTTATTTTTTTTTTTATTTTTTTTGGGGGGGCGGGTGTCTGGCGAACCACAGGAGAGGTTCTGTGCCAGCGGTGCGCTGTATCTATTGTTGCAGGCAGTGAGACGGGGAGGAACAAACAGCGGTGCACTACACTACATTGCCTTTTACTTTTGATTACTTTTCTCGTTTCGTCTTCTTCTCTTCATTCAGTCTCTTATTGTTATTTATTATGAATTATTATTCCTTCTCCAGCGAAGTGTGTGCACAGCGTGTTTCTTGTTGCTGAACAAACAGCCGACAAAAGCCAGCAAATGAAACCAAAAGAAAAAAATGAAAAGGTAAAAGAAAAAATATATAGATATATATAGAAGAAAATATATATATAAATATATATTTCAACACAATACCTAAGGAAATTGGCAACCCTTTACTCGCTCCCCGTCGCAAGGAGCAAAGGCATACGCCAAGCCGCCGTCCACCGGACGAGAGTTGTGCGCTCGCCATCCGTTGTGAAGGCAGTACTGCTACTATTGGTACACGTGCAGCGAGCATCCCAAACACTTCGCTCGCCGCCGTCGCACGCCGCCTGTGCGGTGTCCATGGCCAGCCGCCCGGCCTCCCTTGACAAAAGACGGACGCTCGCCGCCTCGCTCACGTCTCCTGGTTGAGCGGCGCCGGCGCACGGCAAACTCCTCCGGCACGGCGTCTTCGACACATCCTTCAACAGTGGACAGCCTACCGCCTCGTACTGCTGCGGGTGGAACACGTGGTGGCCGTTTACCCTCGCGCAGCAGAAGCCCCGCACCGGAAACACAATCTTCGCCCAGCGCTCCGGCTTGCCCAGGTAGACGTCCTCTCCCACTCCCGCCGCCCCCGCACTCTCCCCAGCCGACAACGCGGGGAAATCAAACTGGCGATCCACCAACACGTAGGCACCCGCATGCACTTCGCCCACCACAGATACCGGCATGGCGGCGCAGCGACTACGGCCCGAAGGGATACACGATAGCACCTTCAGTGTGTACCCGGGCCGGCACAGGCGCATCAGCTGGTACAGCTTCAGGGTGCGTTGACCATAACCTGGATGCTGCTCCAGTTCCATCATCTGGCCCAGCGGTACCAGCAGCTCGCGGTTCAGCGGGGACAGGCGCAGCAGCTCCAGTTTCGCATTTAGTTCCTGCAGCACCTGCGACACCGTGGGCCGGCGGGTCGTATCCACCTCCAGGCACCGCAGCGCCAGCTGGTGGAGCACCTCCATTTCAATCCGCCCAGCAGCCGGCGCGCCAACAGACAGACGTCGGCCTGCGATGCGGCGGCGGAGATCGCGAGAGTCATCGGCGTCAAACGGGACGGCGCCGTCGTGGGCCATGATGAACAGCATGCAGCCCACCGCCCAAACATCGCGGCCGTACACCACGGGGGACCCGGGGGCGTTGGCGCGTGGCTGGAAGCACTCCGGGGCCATGAAGTACGGCGTACCGACGAGCTCATTGTTCTTCTCTTCCATCTTGCACGGCGCGCTCAGCCCAAAGTCGGCGAGTTTGATCGTCGGCGGCTGCCCCTGGTGATCGCTGGTGAAGACAAGGAAGTTCTCGAGCTTCACGTCGCGGTGGACGATGCGGCGCTCGTGCAGCTCCTGCAGAGATCCCAGCATCTGATAGGCAAAGGCCAAGAGAAACCCAGGGGTCACGGTAAACTGTCGTGCCTTCAGGTACGTCAGCAGATCCATGTCCGCCATCTCCATCGGGAAGCACAGGCGGCCTCGCCGGGCGTTGTACCACGGCCGGAAGCTTTGAATCAGGTGGGCGGCGCCACGCACGCGTCGCAGGAGTCGCGCCTCGCGAATGGCGCGAGAGACAACTCGCAGGCGCTTCGCTTCGTCCTTGATCTTGGCCAAGTCGATCTCCTTGATCGCCACCCGCATGTATGCCCCCTGCCCTCGAGTCGAGCCCACTGAGCCGCTGCTGTCGGTGTCGCTGGTGGTGCTGGTGGAGGTGTTCGTCCGGGGATCGGCTCCCATCTCTTCGTCTCCTCTCATGATGGGGACGCAGTACGCCTCACGCACCTTGCCGAAGCTGCCGTGTCCGAGGGATTCCACGGTTTTGATGTACTTGCGCCGCTCCTGGTCGTCCAGGCAGAAGCCGGCGTTTCGTAAGCTATCAAGCCACTCTGGCGATAGGGTCATCATCATCGCCGTGCGTTCAAGAGAAAAGGCCGGAGGTGAAGAAACAATGAGAAAAAATAAAAATAAAAAAAAAATGAAGTGGCTCTGGCTCCCCGAACAACGTGTGTCTGGGATGTACGAGGGCTGCAGTTGCGGCTGCAGGAGGTAGGGAGAGGGAGCAAACGATATGTATAAGCACGAGGAAGTCAATACGTCTTGCGCTACTCTTCTACACGTTTATTTTGATTTCTATTTAGGGATGTGTCACAGATAGCTAATGTCTGTTATTATAATTATTATTATTATTATTAATCTTTTAGCGCTTGTGTGATGGTTCTTTTTGATTGAATATGTATATATTATTATGAATATGTATATTATTATTATATTATTATTGTGTATGTTGTCTCCACAAGGCTAACAGAGGAGAAGCGCTCTTCTAAAAGTGATGCGCGACACTCACAACAACAACAACAACAAATATATTATAACTATGTGCGGATAATAATAAATTTTAAAAAGGATACGACAGAGAAGATTCGAAGGAAGTCCTATTGCGGTATGGTGGCTGCGGATCTTCTTTGGTCGGGAGCAGAAGAGGAGGAGATAGCCAAGACAAGATAGGGGCAAGCAATCCTCCACACGCTGTCTTCTTGAAAAAAAAAAGAAAAATGTGTCGCTGTTGTTTGTTTATTTTTTTGTTTTCTGTGTTCCTTTATTTTTTTAATTATTTTCTTTAAAAGTTTATGCTACCTCCTTTTTTGTGCGGCGAGTGGGGATATGGCGGATAAAAATGAAAAGCAACCAAAAAAGTAAGACGACGAGAAAAGAAGCTTAAACGAGGCTCAGCGGCGTAGAGCTTTAAAAGAAGAAGAAGAAAACAGGGGGATAGGATAACGGGTAAAACCGAGTCGTTGGGTGTGGCGGCAGTGGCCTCTCTCGCCGGTAAGAGGCTGGCGAGCTGCGATGACTCGGGGCGTCTATGTTGTTTCTCTTCCAGTTCTTAGTTCTGGTATATCACCGCAGGTGTGTGTACAAAAAAAAAAAAAAAAATCTTATAGGAAACGAATATTGCGTAAAGTTGTTGGCTCCTCAAGAAAAGCCTTCAGTGTCACAAACTGAAAGGCTGAGAGGGATACGTAAAAGCGTAGGAGAAAGAGATGGGGTAGGTGTAGGGTATCACAGACCAACAACAAAAAAAAAAGAAAAGAAATATATATATACAGAGAGAGAGAGACCAGAAATCAAGGGGGGGGGGAGTAGAGGAAAGGTATTACAATACTCTAAAGAGAGAGAGACACACACCAATTGGTTCCAAAAGGCTCATTTGCTACTGGCTCGGTGCACTCCCACCAGCGCATCGGTGTAGGGTATGAACCCGTAGTCCCAGCAATGCCAGGTGTACGAGGAGTTGCTGAGGCTGTTCTCGGCTCATTATTATATCGGTCAGTCATTTTGTTGAAGAGCTGTGCTTTTGTTGTTGTTGTTGTTGTTGTTTCCTCTTGAATCACGTCTAGCGGTGAGAGAGAGAGAGAGAGCTCTCGCATCATTTGGTTTGCTTGTGTTGTACACAGCACCAGAGAAAAGTATAACATTCAACATTCAGTGTGGGCGTGTGAGTCTCTCATAGATGGCATGGAGAAAGGGAATAGGAATTTCAAATTTAAAATCGGAAAAATAAATCCATCTCTCTCTATTTTTATGTTCAGTAATATTTATGTACACAAACAAAGGGAAAAAACAAAAAGAGAGAGAGACGCAGTAGCTTGTCTGAGGTCGGACCACCACAAGCGGGGGGGGGGATCAAAAGCAACCACGAAGAACCGACAGGTTAGAAGTGGACGCTGGTTAGAACAATAAAAAAAAAAACGCAGAACAAGAGAACGGCGTGACGCTCCTAACACGTCAATCAATCTCCATGGATGGCGATTGGCAAAGTGTTAAGAAAGAAGAAAGAAAAAATTAAACACCGCTACCGTACGTTTGGCGGCCACAAACACAAACAAGCACAAGGAAACCAAACAAAGAAAGAGCTATGTGCGAGTAGCACCAGCTTTACACATATCACACTACTCAACTCGTCTCAGTTTTTTTTTTCCTTATATATATATATATTAGTTCAGTTTGACTATCGTTTTATATCATCTCTTTCATTTATGTTCTCTCTTGCATCAGCCTATTTGGTACCAAATCGAATGTCTTTTCTTTTCGTAGGGGTGCCAGGACTATGCCGCACATACGTCTCAAGCGCTTATTCAATGATGTGCAGCGTGCCTCCGCTGAGAGAACACGAAGAGAAAAATAAATAAATAAATTTAAAAGAAAAGGAAAAAAAATGGGGATGATCGATGAGAATAACCCTGAGAAGAGAAATAATAATAATAATAATAATAATAAAAGAGAGAGAGAGAGAGAGCAAGAGAAGACCAACTACAGCCCTACTAGATGAAGAGCTACGAGACTCGTACGATATCTCTATGGAACTCACTCACACACAGAGGTGGGTGGGTGACAGTCCTGTGACGCGACCTGTTGTCACTCCATGCCTCGGAGGGTAATACCTCCTCATCATAATAGTAATAATCAAATCATATTCATAAACAGCATTGATGCCGTAACACATCAGAGATGGCGACAAAATCTGTGTTAAAACCTGTCAATCTGCGTTTCTTTTTTTTTTCTTTTTTTTTTACTATTTGGTAGCAGCGAACGCCACATCCAAAGAATCCAGACTAGATCGTGTCGCACACAACACACGTGGAATATATTGATCTATTTACTTACCTCAATATATTTAAATTATTTAGATGATTGATCGATTGTTTGAAGCTTACACAACACAACTAACGAGAAAACAATTTTGAGCTTTGCTTCTCTACTGCAGCAGACGCAGACGTAGAAGGGGCTCCAGCGATCTCGTACGTGTGCAGAGAGGCACCAGCTCGAGACCGCCATCCACCATTCCACAACAGAAATATATTTATAAATTCTGGTAAATGAATCTATGCGCTGCACACAACGGAACGGGCTCAGGTATGAAAGATTCGAAAGGGAAAAAAAAGGGGGGGGATGGGGGGCAGTAAAGTATTCGTCCGCCTCACTCCGATTCGTTTCCGTTCGGAATTGAAATAAAAATTTCCAAATCAATTCCCGGAAAGCGAAACGGCGGCAGAAGCAGCACGTTTAGAGTTACGTTACTAGAAGGTATGACGGTATACGTGTACAACGTCCCACCAGAACCTCGCGGGACGTTGTATAGAGGGAGGAAGGGGCAGAGATGGAGTTGGAGTTGGATAACGGGGCCTATATGCAGCCCATCCTCCTTCTCCATTTATATTTTGTAGTTCAGATATCGCTGACGATACACTCGAATAATCCTCTTCCTTTTCTTCTGTTCCGACGGTGGCCTTCTTCTCTAGATCTGCATAGATCTGCAGAGTGGGCTCGACTCCGCTAACCCAGCAGGGATATATATATATTATCATGGGAGTGTGCGTCGGCTCGCTCCTGGCCCGGTGTACATCCCTTTAGAATTTTTTTTCCTCTCCACATATACACGCGCGTTGATGGTTAGGTGTCAGTTCATGAGACACGACGCGGCAAGGCATCCGACAAGCTGAAAAAAAAAAGAAGAAAACGAAGATGAGGCCGCTGGGTTTTTTTTTTTGTTTTGTTTGTTTGTTTGCTCTCCACCAGGCCAAGCAGGACCTCACGGAGCCACTGGAGAAAACAAAGATTGATGATGGTGAATTATTTCCTTCATACATTCACAATTATTTATCAATATATCACGGTACACCATACAGAGAGAGAGGAAGATGGGTGTGGAGGGATACGTATTGCAGAATAGTGTGAGATCCCATGAGCTACATATATATATATATATATATGATGCAGCAGGGCCCCGTGATTTGGACGGGAAGAGAGATTGGAAATGGAGAAAAAAAAAGTCCGTCTGTAAGAGAAAACACAAAAAAGAAGAGAACCGAAATAAATAAATTTAAAAACAACACCAAATGTACGTACAGTGAAGACACGCCTTACTTTCAGCGTCAACCCTCACAAGAAGCAAACATATATGGTTCCTATCCAACCATGGCTGTACCTAGCGGCTGTACTGCCACGGCAACTCGTACATATGGTGGTGTGGGAAATAAGTTGTTCGTTTCGTTCGGGTCCGCACGACGCTACGCGCATCTCACCTACACAAACAACAACAGAAGATAATAATAATAATAATAATAGTTCAAAAAAAAAAAGATTCTATTTCCAAACGGTAGACAGAAGATATAGATACAAGCACGACAAGGAAGTGTCTTGAGCTCTCTCTCTCTCTGTGCGTGCGGCCTGGTGGGAAGGGAAATCTAGGCCGATCCGCCCGCACCCCGCAGCAGCGGATAGTGGGTAAGAAGCACGCAGAGGGCACAACAGCCTACACACAACAAAAGAAATCAAGCACCGCACCGACACGTGCGCCACTTCCTACGTTATCACAGGTTGATCCTCCCATTCACTTGAGCCTCCGTCGGGGTGGGGGCTGATCCGGCGGCCGTCCCGAGGAACGGCCGCGGCACAACGATGGAGATAAGGCGGTCCCAGATGCCGCCGCTGCTGCTGTTGCTGCTCGCGTTCCTGTCCGTGAACCGCACCTCCTCCACCGCCACCAGCCGCCGGCGAACCGCCTCGCCGGCGGCTGGCCGCATGATGCTGGGCCTCGCTCCAACCGCGGGGTCCGCATGCAGCGCCGCGGAGCAGAGTGCGGGTGGAGAGGCGGCACTGTGGGAGAGAGAGAAGCTGTTGTTCGTCTCCCGCTCCGACGGGCTCTCGCTCCCCCCTTCCCCGCATGCCGACAGTTGCTTCCCCGAGGCCGAGCACCCCAGCCTCGGGCACGTCTCCTCGCTGTGGTGGTACGGATGAAACACGTGATGCCCATTCTCTTCCGAGCGGCAGAAGCCCCGCACGGGGTACACAATCTTCGCCCAGCGCTGTGTTCCGGACGAGCTGTCGGTTACACTCTCGTTCGCCCATCCGATTGATGTGGGCGTCATCAACGGCGGCTCTGCGCTCGCGTGTGTGAGGCAGGTACCTTTGGTCGTCGCGCCGGCCCCTGTGGGGGAGATCATCATCTTGTTGGACGCCTCGCCGTCCTCTCTAGAGCGCCACTCTCCCGTGGGCAAACTACAGCCGCAGCCGCAGCCGCTGGACAGCGAGACGGGCAGCGCCAACTCCGATTCCAACAGCAGGACCTCCCCACAGCTAATCGAATGGATCGGTGCCGGCACCGCACGGCTCTCGCCTATTGGGTACGCCGAGTACACAAAGATGCTGTAGTCCGGCCGGCATACACGCATCAGCTGGTACACCTTCGGCGGTGCATCGCTATTGGACATTCTCCGCCTATCCGCCTTCTCCCACACCGTCAGCAGCTCGCGGTTCAGCGGTGACAGCCGTAAAAGTTTGACCTTGCCGTGGAGCTCCTGCAGCAGCTGCGACACCGTGGGCCGGAGGTTCAGGTCCACCTCCAGGCACCGCAGCGCCAGCTGGTGCAGCACCTCCCGCTCGGGGCCGGCCCAGCGCGGGATGCTGGGGAGGTGGCGGCGGCCGGCCAGCACGCACTCCAGCGGCTCCTTCTTGGAGTCCCACCGAAACGGCAGCACCCCGTTCACCATAATGAACAGAACACAGCCGAGCCCCCATACATCACGAGCATACAGACAGTCAAGCGAAGAGGATGATATGGACGAGGCAGTCGTTGAGGCCAAAGATGGCTGGCGGGAGTGGCAGCAGCCCGGGCGATAGCACTCGGGGGCCATGAAGTACGGCGTGCCCACCCGCTCATGCACAGAACTTTCCGCCTCCTCCTCCGTAGCGCTCAGCCCAAAGTCGGCGAGTTTGATCGTCGGCGGCTGCCCCTGGTGATCGCTGGTGAAGACAAGGAAGTTCTCGAGCTTCACGTCGCGGTGGACGATGCGGCGCTCGTGCAGCTCCTGCAGGGCCAACAGCATCTGCTTCGCCAAAGACAGCAGGTATCCGGCTGGGGGGTTGTACTTTGTCTGCCGCATGTAGCTCAGCAAGTCCATGTCCGCCATCTCCATCGGGAAGCACAGGCGGCCTCGCCGGGCGTTGTACCACGGCCGGAAGCTTTGAATCAGGTGGGCGGCGCCACGCACGCGTCGCAGGAGTCGCGCCTCGCGAATGGCGCCAGAGACAACTCGCAGGCGCTTCGCTTCGTCCTTGAGCCGCATCAGGTCGATCTCCTTGATCGCCACCCGCACGTATCCGTTGGAAAGCGGGAGTGGGGTCGTCGCGTCTTCTGCGGAGGGCTGGCGGTAGGCCTCGCGGACCTTCCCGTAGCTGCCCTGGCCGAGCGGCTCGACCGTTTTGATGTACTTGACGCGCTCCTGGTCGTTGAAGGAGAAGCCCGCTTGGCGCATCTTTGACAAGAGCGGCTCCGGCACGACGGTGCCGCCTGCCTCTGCGGTGGGCTGCTGCATGGCGACGTGGAGTCGACTTTCCCGATCCTTCTCCGGGAAGTTTCTATGGGCGAAGGGGGGAGGGAAGGGGGGGGGGGAGTTGCGGCCGAGTAGTTGCTGGTCTGTATCGGGACTGTGACGGTGTTGTGTGGCGTGGAGGGTTCTTTTTGAGCCGAGTGGATACGTAGTGGGAGACGAGGGGTAGTGCGGCGGCCAGCAGACTGGAAGAAGGCTAATCCCAAGAGAGGGAGGAAGGGGTAGTTGGAGTGGCCTGGCGGCTATGCTTGATGTATATTGTATATGAATAGAGAAACGGGAACAAAACGAAAGACGGTAAACAAAGGGGTGGTATACCTACAATGAAGAAAAATAAAAAGAAAAAAAGGTGGTAGAGGGGACGTATATAGAGATTTTTATAGATGTATATATATAGATGAATATATATTAGAATAAGATATGACTCACTAATTTGAATCCGAAACTCTCTACTAATGGAATGAGAGAAGAGAAAAGTGAAAAAGATGCGGAGGAGAAAATAATGAAATGGAATGGCATAAAATAAAGGCCTCTGAGAGCAAATAAGAGAAGAGAAGAGGAGAAGCAAATATCTGTAGTCGTACTCGGGCCGAGCTAAACAGAGGGCATCTCGTATTGTGCCCCCCGGGCTCTCGTTTCCTTGTAGTTCCTTGTAGTTCGTTGTTGTGGTGGTTTGACAGGGCCGCTCACCAAAAGCTGAAAATGTCTTGCCACGATCATAGGGAATACCCGCAGAGGGTCAAAAAGGTGAAAACCGTGAAGAGGAAAACAAACAAAAAAAAATGTGCAGAAGGAGCAGCCAGCAACAGTCCATATGCAGGGCCGAATGAAGCGAATGAATGTGGGCACCTATTCGCATGAGATGACTCCGTTGTTTTACTCTTGTATCCCTCATGAAGGAGGGAGGGGATCGACATGTCCGTAAGTATACAACTGCATCACTACAGAACTAAACGGGGACCCCGACGCTAGCCACTTGTTCTTCCGTTTAATCTTTAATCTTTAATAATACAAACAAACCACAACAAAAAAAAAGTAAAGAAGCATATAAGGACATATGGGGCTCTGCAGTCTTCTATTCTATTACCATTATCGTCATGCATTAAAACAGTCGTAACAAAAAAAAAAATGAGCTCAAAATTCACACATATGAGCCGCCTTACCACAAGGAGGGGCTCAGGGCTGCAGTACGGCGCGGTGCGTGCCGCTCACCCCACCGCCACCGCCGTTCCCCGCGGCAGAGTGCTCGCTAGATCCAGCCGCCTTTGGTCGAATCAGCGAGACGAAGCGATCCCACAACGCCGAAGTGCTGCCCTTCGCCAGGGGTGGCTCCGCGGTGGTCTCCCCGCACGCAGCCGGTGGCGCCAGGCCCCGCTGCGGGTCCACGTGAAGCCGCCGCGATGCCTCGCCAGTGGTGGTCGTGCGCACCACAGGGCGGCCACCTACCGCCTCCTCCACGCCCCCCTGTCGAACCGGAGCCGCACTGGACTCCGCCGGCGGCGGGGCCTCGCCTCGCCGGGGTGTTGTGCCGGCCGCCTCTGTTGTCGGCTTACCCACCAGCCCCAGCCTCGGGCACGTCTCCTCGCTGTGGTGGTACGGATGAAACACGTGATGCCCATTCTCTTCCGAGCGGCAGAAGCCCCGCACGGGGTACACAATCTTCGCCCAGCGCTGGGCGCCGGGGTTGTAGAACGAGTAGGAGCCGTCGTAGGAGGGGGCGTAGGAGATGGTGTCGTCGCTCCTCGAGCTTCCCTGCGCACTCGCCTCCGGGGTGCAGCACTCTTGTGTTGCGCTGCTCACAGAGAGGGATCCAGAACCGGACGCCAGCAGCTCCCCCGACCCTGGCACCGCCGGACCCGCCGCCCGTTGGCCCGGCCGGCGGGTCGTACTCTGCTGAACCGACGCCCGACTCGAGAAGCTGCCGAGCGACGGCGGGCACGACACGGGCAGTTCAAACTCGCAGTCCACTAACACGTACTCGCCGCACTGCAGCGCCGCGATGGGCGCCGGCAGCGGCACCTCTCGGATCGCCGTTGGGTATGCCGAGTAGATGGTCAGCGTGTACCCCGGCCGGCATACCCGCATCAGCTGGTACAGCTTCGGCGCCCGCTCGGTGCCGGTCGGGGCGGCCATCATCTGGTACATCGGGGTCATCACCTCTTTATGGGGCGTACTACTCGCTAGATGCTGGACCTTGCCGTGGAGCTCCTGCAACAGCTGCGACACCGTGGGCCGGAGGTTCAGGTCCACCTCCATGCACCGCAGCGCCAGCTGGTGCAACACCTCCCGCTCGGGGCCGGCCCAGCGCGGGATGCTGGGGAGGTGGCGGCGGCCGGCCAGCACGCACTCCAGCGGCTCCTTCTTGGAGTCCCACGGAAACGGCAGCGCCCCGTTCACCATAATGAACAGAATACAGCCGAGGCCCCATACATCACGAGCATACAGCACCTCCGACTGGTGTGTTGACATACTGGACGTTGCCGTGGAAGCGAACGATTGGAGCGGAGACGGACCGCCCGGGTGATAGCACTCGGGGGCCATGAAGTACGGCGTGCCCACCCGCTCATGCACAGAACTTTCCGCCTCCTCCTCCGTAGCGCTCAGCCCAAAGTCGGCGAGTTTGATCGTCGGCGGCTGCCCCTGGTGATCGCTGGTGAAGACAAGGAAGTTCTCGAGCTTCACGTCGCGGTGGACAATACGGTGGTCATGCAGCTCCTGCAGGGCCAGCAGCATCTGCTTCGCCAAAGACAGCAGGTATCCGGCTGGGGGGTTGTACTTTGTCTGCCGCATGTAGCTCAGCAAGTCCATGTCCGCCATCTCCATCGGGAAGCACAGGCGGCCTCGCCGGGCGTTGTACCACGGCCGGAAGCTTTGGATCAGGTGGGCGGCGCCACGCACGCGTCGCAGGAGTCGCGCCTCGCGAATGGCGCCAGAGACAACTCGCAGGCGCTTCGCTTCGTCCTTGAGCTTCATCAGGTCGATCTCCTTGATCGCCACCCGCATGTAACCCGAATGCGGCTCCTTTCCTTCTGGCAGGCTGCTGGTGTCGTGTGGTGATCGCTGTGGGCCATCGTGTGTGTGCGACCCGGAGGAGGCGTAGGGAGCGTGCTGATGCGGCCGGCCTGCAGAGGGCTGGCCTGCAGAGGGCTGGCGGTAGGCCTCGCGGACCTTCCCGTAGCTGCCCTGGCCGAGCGGCTCGACCGTTTTGATGTACTTGATGCGCTCCTTTTCCCGGAGGCAGAAGCCGACGTGCTGCAGCTTTGCCAAGACTCTCGGAGAGAGGTGCAGCGCGTCGTGCGGCAAGGGGGCCGGCAGCGGCGGCGTGTGCCGGCGGTTCGCACTAGCCGCCTGCTGTGCGGCAGAGGACATGAGTGAGTGTGTGTGTGTGGGGAGGCTCAACAAGAAAAGGAAAAGGAGCGGGGGAACACAAAATGCCGTGCTTCGATAACGATTATCGAAGGTGACGGCTGGGGGTAAAAAGCCGCAGAAGAAAAAAAAAATACAAATTGAAACCGAAGGAGAGAAGAAGAACGTACAAAATCTTTTTCGTGTTGTTGTTGTTTTTTTTTTAAAAAAAAAACCTGAAACTATATATAAGAATTGTTTAAATGGATCTACAGAGAGATAGCTGGCGCTTTTCTTCACAACTCAACCAAGAGGGCAGGCGGCCGGTGTAGCAGCGGCGAAAGAACCTGGTTATACAAAGGCGTGAATGAAAGCGCAATTTTATTCAAATAGAATTAGGAAGCGAAAAAAAAAAATAGAACGACTCGTCTTTTTCAGTCGGCGGAGAGTTCACTTTTCAGCTTTTTAGGCAGCTCGGTCGCTGCCTCGTGGGTGGTGGAGCAACACGCTCTCAGGAGGCCGAGAAAGGGGGTTAGGGTGATGATGATGGGCGGATGGTGGAGGGTGTAGGGTCGTGTGTTGAATACAACACCAAAGCACCAGCTTGCGGTGTGTGAGGGGTGTGGCCCAACCTCTTTCTTGTGCCGACCTTCTTTTAAGTAGGGTTTTAGGGGCCACGGGGCTGGATAGAAGGCAGAGAGAAGAACGCAAAGGGAAAGAGAGAGAGAGAGAGAAGGAGAGAGGGAGAGAAGTTAAAGTTGAGCCGGAGTCATTTTTAAATGTTCGAGTTCTGTTTCGTTTCCAGCGTCTCTGTCAGTAGAGGGACCTAAATGCTCTGCTAAATGGCTTCAAATAGTTGCTACTACGAGAAGCAATTTAGTGTATTTGTTGTTGATGATGTTGCTGTTGCTGCTATATCTTTTTTTTACAATTCATCTTCTTTTCCTTTTCCTTTTCCTTCGGTGAAGAGTAGTTGAGAAGTTCGTCATCATAGGAAGTACAGAAGCTCCCGAACCCTAGTCCCTACCAAAGGAACAAAAAAAAAAGTATCAAATAAGAAACAATAATAAAACATAAAAACATATTTGATAGATTTGAAAAGAAAATCAGAAAAAAAAAACTTGTGATACGGGATCACCCTGTGCACACATCACAGGAAATAGAACAGAGAAAGGGGGGGCAGATTCAAAACAAAAATAAAAATAATATTATTATTATTATTATTATTATTATTTCTCTAAGGGTCTCTCTCTTTCTATTTTCTATTCACGCTTGTACCAACGGGCACTGGGGTACTGTACGTTGCTGTGTGTACTGGGTTTGTGTATCCACTCGGGAGTAAGGCCCGGTCATGGCGATTGTCTAGGCTGAGAGTAGTATGTACGCGATCAGGAGATGTCTGTTATCCCTCTCCTTCTCTTTTTTTGTGTGTTTTGCTGCGGTGTAGCCTGGGCTCCACAGCAGCACGAGAGAGAGAGAGACGAACCGGATTAACAGCAACACAAAGAGTTTCAAGTTGTTCAAAAAAAAAAAAATAATAATAATAATTTATTTAGTTTTGTTGCTGAGAAATAGGGTTGGCGAGGGCATCCCTCTCTTTTGCTCTCTTTAAGTGGTCCGCACGACTAAGCAACACAGAACAAACAAAAAAAAAGCAGCAAAACAACAATAGAAAGGGTAAAGGTTTTTGGGGGCTTAACAGCGAACGTAATAATCAATGTCCCGAATGAAAGCTGCGCTTTGAGCGCTTCTTTCCATCCCCTCCCCTTCTCCTGCCCCAGTCGGGGGTGGCGTATCAGAGCGCGATCGATAAGAACAATACATAACAATAAATGGTCCTACGACATTGCAACGGGTTGTCTAGTTGCCTTGGATGGATCACCGTGACGACCTACCTACCCCTAGGCCTAGGTTTTATTTACTATTATTATTATTATTTTGACTGCTTACACAGAAAAAAGAAAAAAGAAGAAAGACAAAAAAACAGAAGCTACATTTGGTCGTTATCTCTGTTCATGAGCGAGATGAAGAGGAAAAATATTCTATCGCTCCTGGGCTCCAGGCTGTGGCCCCTCCGCCTCTGCTGCTGGTCTGCTCGGCACTCGACAGCCTGGTGCTCCTCACACTCGGTGTTCTCCCTTTTGATTTTAGACGAAGCGAAACGAGCAAATAAAAAAAAAAAAAGAAAAGAAAGAAAAAAAACATTAGAGTGGTTCAATACTTTTATTTGATGGCGTTTGATTTTCCTGAAAAAAAAAAAAGTAGCAGTAGAAAAATAAGTAATGACGTGTCGTAATGCTGCGTCTCTTCTTCTTCCTCCTCTTCCGGTACCAGAGGAGCTACTCCCCCGCACTCCGCTGTACACCCCCACTCCTCTCCCCTAACCCTACTCCACGCAGGGGAAACCCTAAAAGAGGAAGTCGCACTAAGCGACTACTGCCTGCGTGGGGCAAGCTTTCTAGGAGCAGCGGAGTGGAGAAATATTTTTTTTCTTTGCCAGTAAAACCAAATTTATATATTATATTAAATTATATTTCGTGGAAAAATATGAAAGGAAAAAAAAAAGCGGGATCGTAGAGAGATCAAGAGATTTGTGAATAGTGCGTAAAAACACAAAATGTAAAATAAAAAGAATTGCAGCGCAGTCTACTACGTTTTTCTAGAAGTTAGCTATTCGTATTGTATAGGTGTGCGGTCCAAACGACGAGAAAGGTTCGTCCACAGATGATTTAATTTATTCATGTCTCTCTCTCTCTCTCTCTCTCTCTCTTTCAAAAGGAATAAAAAAAAAGAAAAAAATGCACTCGCCCTTTTTTGTTGAGTTAAAGAATTCGGTACGCTCCAATATGGAAGACGATGAGGCGGACGCCGCGGCACACGCTGACCAGGGTACCTCCTCCCTCCCACACCCCTGTGGCCCTTCGGCTGTATGGTAGGATACAGTAAAGAACCAAAGGAAAAGGGTATTCCGAAGAGAGAGAGGATGGCGGGATGGCGGGCCGCAAGTTAGGTATGTATAGCCACATCTGCCCGACAGAAAGATTGGCTTTGGTGGCTTTGGTGAGAACCAAAGATGGAAAAGAAAGAATAATAATAATAATAATGAAGCGAAGCCGCACAGCAACAAGGGGGGGGGGGGACCGAGAAGAAGAAAGTGTAAGTGCGGTGCTCATGTTTAATAGATAACTGGGGGGGGGGTAAAGGGGAGGGAAAGGGGAGGGAAAGGGGGAGGGAAAGGGGGAGGGAAAGGGGGGGGTAAAGGGGGGGGGAAAGGACAAGGGGTACGCCCCTCTAAGTTTGGCACAATGATGGCACACAGCAAACAAACAAAAAACAAAAAAAAAAAGAGTGAAGAAAATGGATTCACTGGTCCCTCCCCCAACGAATGGTGCCCTGTCATTGAAAACAGCACGACGAAAAGAGTTGAACACTTTAACCTATCTTCGTCCAACACCACGAACAAAAGAGAATGATGAATCCAGAAGGAGAGGATAAAATAAAAATATAAAAAAATCATGTGTGACATCCGCCGCTCTCCGTGGATAAAACAACAGCAGAGGGGAATAGGAGCTGGATATGATAGATGCATGGGCGGAAGAGCACGCCACATTTGTATTTGTTGGGAAAACACAAATGAAAAAAAAAAAGAAAAGGAAAGAAGTACATGGGGACGGGCCTCACCCATTGCTATCATCCAACCGAGAAAAAAAAAAAAGAGTTCGTCGTTTCCAATTGCTATTTGTATTTTGAAACGAGAACGAACTAAAGATAAAAATAAAAAAAAAAAATCTGATTCCGTTTGTATAAAGTAGATCGTCCCACATCATTCTTCACCCGCACCGCTGTAGCTCTCACCAGCCTGGGTGTGGGTACCTCGCTGATGTGTACACCTCTCTCGCTCTCTCGCTCTCGCTCTCTCTCTGGTTCACTTTCATCGGCATCATGATCACGACGCGTGTTGATCGGCATCCGCTCTCCCCAAAAGTAAGTAGTGGAGGGAGGGAGGGGTGGTGCCATACGAGAGAACTTCTCTTACAAGCTAGTAAATATATATAATAACAATGATAGCAATAGCAATAAATTAAATATATATAAATCAGATGACACACATGAAAAAGATGATACGATAAGATGCGTCGGCATACTGTAAAGAAAGGGGCATCCCGCTCAACAAACTACTTTAAAAAAAAAAAAGAAGCTGAAAAAAAGTATGCGATATACTCTTCTTCTCTAGGGAAATTCCATATAAACCTTCCACACACGACTCCTCCTCTCCTCTCCTCTCTATCACGCCGCAGCCGTTGCCACCGTCCACCTCGTTCGTGTAGCCGCCTCGTCCGCCACCGTAGCCGCACAAGACGCTGTATTCTTCACGCAAGACTCACCACACACCTGTCCTAGCAACGGCGTTCTCGCCTCCGCCGACCCCGACGGCACTGGCGGACACATTTCAGTCGACTCCGCGTGATACGGATGAAGCACGTGATGCCCATTCTCTTCCGAACGGCAGAAGCCCCGCACGGGGTACACAATCTTCGCCCAGCGATACGACTCCGACACGGCAACCGCCTCTCCCTCTATACTGTTTAAGAGGCGGTTCTCTCCAACGTTCGTATCCGAGCACGGCACGGGCAGGTCGAACTCGCACTCCACCAACACGTACTCCCCACCTTGAAGCTCCGCGATCATTGCCGGCAACACACACGGCTCCATCGGATACGCTGCGTGAACCTTCAGTGTGTACCCGGGCCGGCACAGGCGCATCAGCTGGTACAGCTTCAGGGTGCGTTGACCATAACCTGGATGCTGCTCCAGTTCCATCATCTGGCCCAGCGGTACCAGCAGCTCGCGGTTCAGCGGGGACAGGCGCAGCAGCTCCAGTTTCGCATTTAGTTCCTGCAGCACCTGCGACACCGTGGGCCGGCGGGTCGTATCCACCTCCAGGCACCGCAGCGCCAGCTGGTGGAGCACCTCCATTTCAATCCGCCCAGCAGCCGGCGCGCCAACAGACAGACGTCGGCCTGCGATGCGGCGGCGGAGATCGCGAGAGTCATCGGCGTCAAACGGGACGGCGCCGTCGTGGGCCATGATGAACAGCATGCAGCCCACCGCCCAAACATCGCGGCCGTACACCACGGGGGACCCGGGGGCGTTGGCGCGTGGCTGGAAGCACTCCGGGGCCATGAAGTACGGCGTACCGACGAGCTCATTGTTCTTCTCTTCCATCTTGCACGGCGCGCTGAGTCCAAAGTCGGCGAGTTTGATCGTCGGCGGCTGCCCCTGGTGATCGCTGGTGAAGACAAGGAAGTTCTCGAGCTTCACGTCGCGGTGGACGATGCGGCGCTCGTGCAGCTCCTGCAGAGATCCCAGCATCTGCCTCGCGAGGGACAGCAAGAATCCCGCAGGAGGTGCACCGTCCCACATTTGATAAATGTAGCGATCCAGATTCATGTCCGCCATCTCCATCGGGAAATACAGGCGGCCTCGCCGGGCGTTGTACCACGGCCGGAAGCTTTGAATCAGGTGGGCGGCGCCACGCACGCGTCGCAGGAGGGCGGCCTCGCGAATGGCGGACCACACAATGCGCTGGCGCTTCGCTTCGTCCTTGATCTTGGCCAAGTCGATCTCCTTGATGGCCACGCGGATGTAACCCGGCGGCGGTATCCCAGCCGTCTCGGCCACGTCACTGCTGGGGTCGGTCGGGGCCGGGGGCGGGCAGTACGGCACGCAGTACGCCTCACGCACCTTGCCGAAGCTGCCGTGTCCGAGGGATTCCACGGTTTTGATGTACTTGCGCCGCTCCTGGTCGTCCAGGCAGATACCGACCTGCTGCATCTTCACGAGCAGCTCGTCGGAGATCGTCGTCCGTTCGCCAAGCCCGTCGCTGTTGGTGGGGGATGGGGCCGTCATCGCGTGAGGGAGGGTGGGTGTAGATGGTTGGAGGACGTACGCGTTGCTTAAACCAAGAAAAGGATCAACTTCTGTTGTTGTTGTTGTTGTTATTGATGTATATATGTTCTCCCTCTTTGTGGATGGGTGCTTATATATTTCTTAATCTTTTTGCTTGTTTTTTTTTTAAAAAAAAAAATATTATTTATTTATTTATTTGTTTTTGCTTCGTTGAATGTGGGTAGTATCTTATTCGATTCGCTAAATAAGCTTTCGTTCGCTGTATACGTAATATTTTGGCTCTACTCAGAATGGAGCAAGCTGGTAGATACGATAACTGTTGAAAAAGTCGCGTTGGTTCCTGCTGTAGACGCACAAGGTTCGTGTCGTATGACGGGGTGAGACTACAGACCGAATAAGAAGATGGGGATGGGGATGGGGGGGGGGTTAAGGCTTGTGAAAAAGAAGCAGCCAGAGCGTTAAGAGGGAGACGGTAGCCTTTTGAGGCTTCTGACGTCCTTCGCGAGCGTATTTTGTGTGAGAAAAGAGGGGTAAAAAAAAGGAATGGAGCAAATAAAAAGAAAAAAAAAGAAACAAAAAAAAATGTTATACAAATATATATATAAAGGAAGGCTGAAGTTTAGTGAAAACTAGAGATAGTGATTGATATGGTGATGCTATCAATAGTGTCCTCTGTTTCCTTCAGAGTTCCGTTCGTTCTACGGTTCGGTGGGGGGGGAGTTTGGCAATCAATCTGCTCTCTTTCTTTTTTTTTTTTAGTAATTTATTTTGATCTTGTCTGATCCTACGGAGAAAAAGAACGAATAGACGTTCACAGCTTCTTCGCCGCCACACGACCGACGCACAGCCGATGGTGGCGCACGAGATCAGTGATGCGGAGTGGCCTCGAAGTGATGGGCCTCCTCGCAAATGATCCACCTCGTCTCGTAGTGGAGCCCCGGGGCCCTGCCGCGTTGGCGCACCACTGGCACGATGAAAGGGCCAGCGAAACGCCAGCCAGGTCTGTGGAGGTGAGGTCAGAAATATATATATATATTCTATTTAGATTTAAAATTATATAATAATACAAAAAAATGAGAGACAAAGTCAAAAGAAGTATTAAAAAAAAAAACAATGAAAAGAAGAGAATGAATAGACCTCAAAAAGTGGGCAAAGATGAGTACCTTTTTCTAGTGGGATAGGCAAACGGGGGAGGAGTGTCGGTGACGGTGACGACATAGAACCAACACCAACAACAACAACACAAAAGAAGAAGAAAGCCAAGCGTTATGTTTGAACTCTCAGTGCGAAAGAGAAGCAGACCAAGTTCGTTCGTTGGATAACAAACAATAAGAATAATAATAATCGAAGAAAAAGAAGAAAAAAAGTGCAAGTGAAAACGAGTACTTGATAACACAAGACAGAAAATAACGAAATGTGTTGAGAGAAAAGGGGGAAAAAGGGGGAAAAAGGTGTGAGAGAGGGGACGGGGGTGGAGGAGATGGGCTGCGCTGCTCAGGGAAACGAGTCGAGGTCGCATTGCCCTCAGAGAATAGCACAGCGGCGATGAAGTGCCGCAAGAGGAGGATAATTCGGGATGCATTCGTGTTTGTTTTTTTTTTGTGTGTGTGTTGGTTTATTTGTGCCATTTGTTGTTTTTTTAATCCGATAATCCACTTTCACAAAAGGGGAAAAAAAATGTGTTTGCTTGCTTGTGGGTTCGTCATGCGCGCTGAAAGAATGCAGAGAGAAGCAAAGGAGAAAAAAAAGAGAGAGAGGAGGAGGAGGAGGGAGGTGGTAAAATGCAGTGCCGGGCGCCGCTTGGTGTGCTTCCCTCCGCATTCTCTCTCTCTCTCTAACTCTTTTCTTCTATCTTCTTTCATATTTTCTCCTCTTTTTTTCTCACTCTTAGGCACGAACAGAAAGAAAATAGAATTCTGGGGTGGAGAGGGGGGGGGGGAGTCCAAGAAGAGGAAGTAGAGAAGCGCAGCACTGCTCTTCTGATGCCCCCAGCTATCCCTTCAGCACACATACACGCCAAAGCCATCAAACAAATACAATATCGTATTATTATTATTATTGCGTTCAAAACATATAAATAAATAGATGCGTATTCAGGATGGTATTGCAGGTTTTTTGTTGTTGTTGTCGAAGTTTTTCTCCTCCGTCTTCGCTTCTAGACACGATTGATCGAGCCGGTATTCCGACTAGAACAAAATGTGGTGCGAATGGAATTGGTTTGAGCCGGTCGTAGGAGGGTGTGGCACATTCCTTCGCCTCCGTCATGCGGCGTTGATGGCTCCTGGCCCTTACGAGCACGATAAAATGGTTTGAAGATTCTTTTTTTTCCTTTTTTTTTCTTCTTTTCAGTTGTGTTTTGATTCTGATGCGAATATAGCAGCACATATTATTTTATATATATTTATCTATTTATTTATTTAGCTAGTAGCTACGTCTCTTTTGTTGTCACATCCACCGCTGGTCCTCATTATTTTTATTTTTTTCATTTTTTTTTTTTTACTTTCTATTTGCTCTCTCTGCTCTACGTTACTTCTTCATTCTTTATTTATTTATTTTTTTTCTTTTGATTGGTGACGACGAATGCGATGTGAAAGCTCATGGCGAGATACGAATTTATATATATGAGCAATGCCAGAGTGGAAAGCCATAAATAAATTTTATTAATAATAATAATAATAATAATAATGAAGTTGTGGATGAGGAAGGTCACATATTGTATGCGTGTGTCTGTGTGTTAGTGTAAAACGAACGCTTCCTTTCCTTTTCCAAGTGAAGGCCATTTGCTCGAAATGCGCATCAGCGGGTGTGGAAAACGCTGGATCAGCAAGTACCTCGTTTGGAATAAAATCTGAAAAAAAAATTGAATCTGATCTCTCTCTTGTCTCAGCGTATGCTGTTCGTACGACAACATCGAAGCGGGGGGGAGCTGTGTGTACACACAGACGAAAAAATAATAATAATAATAATAATGTCGTCTCAGAGAGGTTGGAGAAGTAAAGAACTTGTGCTGCGAAATAATAGTAAAACAATGAAGATAATCAAGAGAGAGAGTGAGAGATTGTATGGTTGAATATTTCGGTGTGTGGATGTATGCCTTCAATCAGATGACACGTGGCACGAACAGTTCTGCAGGGAGGGAGGGAGAAGCAGTTATGTTGTACGGCGAGCAAAAATGCACGGTCCGATCCAATGAAACCCCGTACCACGTTCAAATAATATAGATAAGATGATGATGTTGTTTTTCAAAACGGAGAGCAAAAAAAGAACAAAATGAAAGAAAAAATAAAAGAATAACAACACAAATTAGAAAGGAAAAAGAATTAGGGGGAAAAAACAAAGCAGGAGGGGGGACGACAAAAAAAAAAGAAAATGTATAGCTGTTTTCTATCTATAGCTGTTGGTTGGCTGGTTTGTCTGTTTTGTTTTGCGTATTTTTTTCTCTTTTTTCACACAAAAGAAAGGCATATACAAAGGCATATACACACAACTTACATATACATAGCTTAGATAGAAGATATAGCCTTGTCGCAGGAAGGAGAAAAAAAAATTAATATTATATTATTATATTATTATATTATTATTATATTTATTATTATATATTAATATGGGTTAAATTCTGTCGATTGAAAGAGGCGTAGGCTGGGCATTTCGATTTCTCGTCACACAAACACAAAATAAAAAAGAGGGAGACCAACAAAAACAAAAACAAAAAAGGTTCCGCCCTAGAGGTCGGAAGTGTGAACAAGAAAGAAGTAGAGCCCTGATCGTTCTAAGGGTTATTGACCCAACGCCAAAGGGTTTACGTTCTTCCGAAGGCATTCGCTAATGCGCCACAGATGAGTAGCTGTTTGTGTGCCGCCTGACCGCACTAGCATACCTCGTCAACATATGATAGTATATATTGTTATATATATGAATTATTTGTACAAACCGTAATAATTAACCATTAACAAAAATAATAACAAAAATACTTTAAAATATTAAAAATAATAATAATAGTCATAATAATGAGAAGAAGAAGACGTATCACACTAAGTAATTAATAAACCTCATCACTATCGTTAAAGATTATCATCTTTATGCTTGAGGCAATCATATGCTTTCATACCTATATACTCCTGTCTATACTTCTGTATATATTGTTCTCGATGCACTCCTCTCGACTGACTTCTTGGTCTGCGCATCATCAATCACGCTTGCCACCAGGTCGAGAGCCGAACCAACGGCAGTCCGCCTTGACCGTCGGGTCCGGCACGGTGCGGCAGCGCCAGTGTCTCCCCCATAGGCGACATCGCTTGCGTTGCCCATGCCGTGAGACCTGCTGCCACCCCCTCCCGGCCACCCGCCTCCGACCGCCCACTCCGCTCCATGGAGCTGATGCTGTCTTCACCGGGGAGTTCCACCACCGCCAGGGCCGCACAACATCGTGGAACGAGGTGGTATGGATGAAACACGTGATGCCCATTCTCTTCCGAGCGGCAGAAGCCCCGCACGGGGTACACCATCTTCGCCCAGCGCTGCACGGTGCCCTCATGCGCGTGAGTCCGGCGGGGCATTTGGCTCGTCCACGACGGTGTCGCGCCACTGGATGGTAGTGAAGCGGCGTCCAACGCCCCGTTAGCGGCGGGTGCGAAGGGTTCATACAGCGACACCGCATACGGCAGTTCGAACTCGCAATCCACCAACACGTACTTGCCGCACTGCAGCGTCGCAATGGGCGGACATAAATGAAGATCGTGCGGCACAGCAGTTGGATACGCTGCGTGAACCTTCAGTGTGTACCCGGGCCGGCACAGGCGCATCAGCTGGTACAGCTTCAGGGTGCGTTGACCATAACCTGGATGCTGCTCCAGTTCCATCATCTGGCCCAGCGGTACCAGCAGCTCGCGGTTCAGCGGGGACAGGCGCAGCAGCTCCAGTTTCGCATTTAGTTCCTGCAGCACCTGCGACACCGTGGGCCGGCGGGTCGTATCCACCTCCAGGCACCGCAGCGCCAGCTGGTGGAGCACCTCCATTTCAATCCGCCCAGCAGCCGGCGCGCCAACAGACAGACGTCGGCCTGCGATGCGGCGGCGGAGATCGCGAGAGTCATCGGCGTCAAACGGGACGGCGCCGTCGTGGGCCATGATGAACAGCATGCAGCCCACCGCCCAAACATCGCGGCCGTACACCACGGGGGACCCGGGGGCGTTGGCGCGTGGCTGGAAGCACTCCGGGGCCATGAAGTACGGCGTACCGACGAGCTCATTGTTCTTCTCTTCCATCTTGCACGGCGCGCTGAGTCCAAAGTCGGCGAGTTTGATCGTCGGCGGCTGCCCCTGGTGATCGCTGGTGAAGACAAGGAAGTTCTCGAGCTTCACGTCGCGGTGGACGATGCGGCGCTCGTGCAGCTCCTGCAGAGATCCCAGCATCTGATAGGCAAAGGCCAAGAGAAACCCAGGGGTCACGGTAAACTGTCGTGCCTTCAGGTACGTCAGCAGATCCATGTCCGCCATCTCCATCGGGAAGCACAGGCGGCCTCGCCGGGCGTTGTACCACGGCCGGAAGCTTTGAATCAGGTGGGGGGCGCCACGCACGCGTCGCAGGAGGGCGGCCTCGCGAATGGCGGACCACACAATGCGCTGGCGCTTCGCTTCGTCCTTGATCTTGGCCAAGTCGATCTCCTTGATGGCCACGCGGATGTAACCCGGCGGCGGTATCCCAGCCGTCTCGGCCGCGGCACTGCTGGGGTCAGCCGGGGCCGGGGGCGGGCAGTACGGCACGCAGTACGCCTCACGCACCTTGCCGAAGCTGCCGTGTCCGAGGGATTCCACGGTTTTGATGTACTTGCGCCGCTCCTGGTCGTCCAGGCAGATACCGACCTGCTGCATCTTCACGAGCAGCTCGTCGGAGACATATGTAGGAGACGTGTCGGCGCACATTGCGGGATGCAGGAATCGATGATTGTATTTGTGTAGTTGTGTAGTTGTGTAGTTGTTTTGTTTTTATTTTATTTTTAGTTGGCAGATGATGAGGGTCGCGTCGTGATGGGGTAACGTGGAGGTGATGGGTCGAATAGAAAAGGAAGAGAAAAGAAAAAAAAAACTTTAAAGAGAAAGAGAGAGCTCCGAGGAGGCGCGGTTGATATCTCTGTTGTAAATAGGTGGTGGTGGTGGTGGGAGGGGGGGGGGACTTAGTTATGGGAGTAATCTAATGTGTGTCGTTGGTTTGGTGGGTGCTATCTCTCCAAGTTCTTTTTCCCTGTTCAATACGTTGTTGATTTTCTAGGCGGCTCCCTTGTTTACTGTGTGGGAGGCTCTTGCCTAAGCTGGGGTGGTCTGTCAGTCTGGCCGCTGGATCGGAACGACCGTTGGTGGGTGAAAGTACAGTAGCAGCACTAGCACTCGCTGTACAACGGAAAAAAAAAATGAAAATGAATCCTCCGTGCTGATGTTTTTTTGTCTCGACTGCGAGCTCCGAGGAGGCTGGGAGGGAGTTGGTATTGATGTTTTCTTTTTGTGTGTGTAAATAGCGTTTTCTTCCTTCCTTCTGTCTTGTATTGTTAGTTTTTGTGCACTATTTTCGGTCGGTTCGGTGGTAAAGCTGAGCGATACAGAAGATAAAGGTGCCCGAAAGAAATCGCAATGAAATAATCAGGAGACAGCACGTGTCTGAACTCAAGGTTTGTTTGTGTGGGGCTAATTAGCGTGGAGATGGAGAGTGAAGAAGTGGGGGGCGAGAGAAGGATGTTAGTTATTCTGAATCAGCGAAACAAGGTGTGTGTACGTATCTACTCTTTTTTTTTTCACGCACAAGTGCAACCAATAATAAGAAAAAGGAAAAGAAAAGAAATTAGTAAAAATATCAAAAACACAATATAAATATTAGAAAAAGGGAGTGTCGCTATTGAGGGGTGTGGGACGATTTACAGAAAAACGTACGCTAATATATTATGGTGGCTCTTCATAAACCCCAGGTCGGTGCCAACTACCACCGCTCTTCTTTTGTTTTCTTCTTCTTCTTCTTCTTTACGATCTTCGTAATATAGATAGAGGGGACACGCTGGTGACACCGCTGTGGTGTGAGGAGAGTTGTGAGTTGTTGGGTGGCGTTCCTTTGTCTTATGTTGTTGTTTTTGACTTCTCTCTCTCTCTCTCTCTCTTTCTGTACGGAGTTTCTATTTCGGTTCCCTGTGCGCCGTTCCGACGGATCGGAGAACAGCGGATATCGACTAGAAAAGCAAACAATGGACAGAAGAGAGGTAGAAACGAAGACGGGGAATTTAAAAAAAAAAAACTGAAAAATATGAAGAAAAAAAACAAAAGTGATTGATGGATTCACAATCAATATATATATATGAGGTGGAAATGTTGAAAATGAAATAATAAGCGTTGATGTCGGATGGCGTGGCAGAAGCGACGTGCCACCGGACAAAACTGTGTCATCAAAAAGGATGGAACAAAAAGTACAGAGAGAGAGAGAAAGAATGAGAGAGAGAGAGGATAGCTGGAAAAGGACGCTAGGAGTGGGGGCTCCACAGAGCTAGAGGCTGCACGCAGATACGTCGCACGTACGCATGTACCCCCCCACACACACACACATATATATATATATATATATATATATGCGTATGGATGAGAATAGATCAGCAGTGTGTGTTGTGCGGCCATCGCGCATCGCCCATCAAGTGCATGGATACTTACAACCCTTGACATCACGTCGGTGGTGCTGTGCTGCAGTGCAGTTGTTGTTGGAGGTGTTATTAGACAAAGAAAAATAAAAAAAAAGAGAAAAGAACAAAAAGTCTCCTGCATTGGTTTTGATGTTTAGTGGTTTGTTTGTTGGTATTTTGTGTGTTATTCTTCTTTCTTCTGAAGTTCATCAGGAGTACGGGCGACACCCTACAGCCAGTGTAATGGGCGACAGACACACTCATCACATCGTGAAGCGCAGCGTGCAGCCGTTTTATCTATAACTCCTCTCTCCGTCGATAGACAGAGCAAAGGAAATATACATACACATACGGATAGATAGAGCTGCATGGGGGGATCTTATTTCAAATGATTAAATAAAGAAGAAAACTTTCGTGAAAACTAGAGAAAACCCAACAAACTATACCTATTACCATACCTATTACCATACCTATTACCATCATACCATAAGGCATCGAGTCAAGTGGTTGTAGTCCGAACGCAACAATCAACTCTGATGTGAGAATGTACGTGTTTTTGCTCCTTTATTTATATACCCTATCCTATATCTCACCCTACCTTCTGTTGCGCTGAGCCGCTTCTGTGAAGTCAATCCGGGCAGTTGCTCCTGCAACTCTTGTATATTTCTTTGTTTATTTATTATTGAAAGTTTTACTTTCAATTTCCCACGCTGCAGGCACTTTTCCACCTGCTCTATCGCGGTCCTATCTCACCCCTTCTACTCGTCCTCTACGCAAAGGACTTACCCCCCCCCCCCCCCCCCTTATTCTTCAGAAAATGTGGTCGTTGCTCACACGGGAGGGATTTGGGCGGAGGGGAGAAGGAGGAGGTCCGTGCGCCATGCAAGCGAAGCACGACGATGTTCCTTACTGGTATGGGGTTCCCAGGCGCTCTCACTGGTTCACTCCCCTTACAATGATGATCAATGCGCCGGGCGGAGAGAGAGAGACACACACACACATTCTCCTTCAGCAGTCCGTCACGAGTGTAGAAAGGAAAACAAAAAAGTTATGACAATGTAGTGCATAGATATTGTGTAAACACGTATAATATAATATAGACAATAATATAATATAGACAGACAAGAACGTATATGTATATGTACTATTATAATATCTTCGCCCCTCTTCAGCTCTCTCTCTCTCTCTTGTTTTCTATCCCCTCCTTTGCAAGCTTTTATCTACCAGATTGCAGCGTGTCAGGGGGAAAGATGTCGTGTCGGGATAGCGTTGGTAAGGCGAAGAATAAACATCAATATTAATAATACACACATATATTAACGTTTATAACATACAAATAGAATTAACGAACTCGTAACATATGTTTTAATGCTTCATATACTATAATTAATAATCCATTTTCTTAAACTTCCTTCCTTGGGCTGTGTAGGGTATTACTTCAAGTAATATATATATATATATATTTATATATATTAAACAACTATTTATTACCTCAATATTCTAGGCCCGTTACTCGAGAGTTCCCGCCTATCCTAGTTTATGTTTATGAGGTTTTCTTAAATATTTTCCTAAGTCTTTAGTTTTATTTTTTTGAAGAGTTTCAGTAAGTTTTTTTTTAAGAGTTTTTAGCTTATTGGTGTTTATTTGCTCAGATGCCCCTCCCAAATGGTATTACGGAGGAATTCTTCGAGGTTTGCGCAGGACTTGTGTCCCTTATCCCAGGGACGGAGCTACCGCAGCTGAAAACGGATCTTCTCCGTTTGTGTCAGTTCGCGAAGAGCCGCGATTTTACGTAGTCGGAATGTCCGTAAACAACCTTTTGCGCTGTTTGAACGCTTCGTGCAGAGACCTGCCAGCGCCACAGCATTCACTTGGACAGCCGAGCACGCTACCAAGGAGGAGGCGACAGGAAGAGTCTATTCCTGGGCGCGTGACGTTGCCCCGTAGGGAAGACGTACATAGACGCTTTCGAGAATATGTACAGTGAGCCCCGGGCTTGGGATAAGCTGCAATCTGCGATCGTGTCACAGTTGGAGACCGGACAACGGAGTCCGTTGGACACAGTTATTACAGCCATCCTCCTTTATACACCTGATAAGGCTAAAGCAGCCTTCTTCATTCTGCATTTTTTTAGGAACCCCTCTATGGATCTTTACAAGACCCATAACACACGTATGCTTATGCTAATGGACGAGACCACACGGCTCACTATGGCCGAGCAGGTTTACGCGTACCCAGGTCCGATATTCCCCCCATATGCAAAGGCCGACCTCAACGGGTTGCTTTTCTCCCGACAGCACCAGCAGAACCCCTCTATACAGGGGGGTGGAGAGCCTACTTCCACGCGAAGTCGATACACTAAGCAGACCCTGGAAGGGGGGTGAGTACTACCCCTCACTCACGGAATGCGGAAGGTCAACAGGTTGGGTACCTAGACCTATCCGCCGTGGAATCTTGACTGACAAATTAAAAGAAAACGTGACGGCGGACAAGCTGCAGTACCTACACAAGCAGCTGAACAGTTTGCAGACGATGGTGCGCTCCCTGTTGGATAGGGGAAACGCCTCCTACACACACGGGCCGAAATACGGGAGAACCGAATACTCGCGCCCCTACTACAGGAATAATGGAAATTATAAAAATGAAAATGATAACGGAAAACATAGCAGTAGTGATTATTCTAACAATGGTAACCATAACAACAATTACACCAACAACAACAATGGAAGTAATCAGTTCCAAAAATCTGGGAATACAACCCGAAACAATGGAAACCACCCTATTCGTGGAGGTGAACCAAAAAACGAGTAAGCTCCCCTCTTCCTGAGCACAAGGAGGTAGGGGAGTCACCATTATATGTTGGTGGGGACATTGCCTCTGGAAGGACGAACGATGTCGAGTTAGACCGAATACTTTTTCGTTACTTACCACGGGATAGCGTTTTGTCGTGCCGCACGTTACCAGATCTGATAGAACAGTTGACAAATCAGGGTGCAGCTGAGACACTTACTCAAATTGAGGAGCGCTTACATTCCCAAGGGAGGATATATTTTCCTATCTTTAGTCACCATCACTGGGTGGCTGGGGTTTTGTATTTTTCTGGAAGCTTGCAAGAGGAATAAACATAAGAACGAACAGAAGAAATAATGAAATGATAATGATAAAAACAATATGGGTAACTATAGCGGGCACGCTAGAGTTAGCCATAAAATCTGTCGCAATGATACTTCATGGAAACAAAGCTATGTGCGTGAGACAAATGTTTATTTTTCCGGATTTCTTCTTTCTGATTGACAGTACAGCAAGGCATCGTGTTCTTCGATACTTTTGCTGCTAAGCTTTGCTTTTGCCGACCCACCCACCCCCGATATGGATCCCACCACGACCCGGATCCTTGGAAAAATGAATGTTTTCCAAGTTTGGGTGGTTTGGCCAGCAAACCCACCCCTTCGCGAAGATAGCGAAGCCGTGCTGTTTTCTTGTTGTCAGTTTTGATGTTTATTATTTGCCTGTACTTTCTTTTATTATTTTATACGAATTGCTTCGTGCGGAAGGTTTTTTAGCCATCGCGGTATACCTAGGTGTGCTTAGCGTTGGTGAGGTTCCTGCCAAAGGTTGCAATAATCAACAAACAAATATCCGATAGAGTCGAACGCTTTACTTTGTTGCCGATGGGTATATTCTCGCCATCGTATCTGATTACCTTGTTTTTACGTGTCATGAAAATGCAATTGTTTGCTTCGTCTCCTTCGTTGCTTCCTTTTTATTCTTCTGAGAGACTTTGCCTGGACATATTCGACTCAGCACCATCACCAGCAGTACACAATGACTTGTTGAAGAAATTCAGAAGATTGTGGAAGGATGTGCGGGTTCGTTTCCGCAAATGCCAGAAGCAAGAGCGTTACAGCGAAGATTGCGGTATATTTATGTTGGCCAATTTCTTCATGCAACACCTACAGATTTTCCCTGCGCACTCGCGTGATCTACCCAAACGATTACGCGCATTTTTCCAAGAGACATTACGAACTCAACCAACCCAAGACGTTTTTCTTAGCCGCCTAAAGGCAATACTTGGGGACGCCTGCGTAGATGAATCACACAGAATGATTGGAGGTACAAATCAACACTGGGAAGGAGAATACACCTCTATTCAACCTGTTGCCAATAGAAACGGGTTTTCCTTTTTTTTAACTGCCAACGTTCTTCATCTAGATCACATACCGGACGATCACTTTATCTTTTTATCCCGTCTCTCTTCTGATGTTGCACTTCCAGCAGGATTTGAAAATCACCGGTTTTTACTGGGTGTTTCCCAGTCTCCCGAGAGAACACAAGGTACGGACTTCCCAATATTTTTTGATCACACAGAGTCATGAGGACGCGATTATCTGTCTTTACGAGTTGCAGACTACCACCACCCAACAGGCGAGCCGTACTACGAGGGCCGTCGGCACGCGACAACCACGGGATACTAATACGGACCCGGATCCCTTACATGAACTAAAGAAAGAGCCCAACACACTGGAATTTCCGGCTCTTTAAACATGATGGGCAGGCCTACCAGGGGGCTGTCTGCCTGCCCGAGGGACTGGATTATTTACCAGGACAAGCCCCCCCCCACGTTCCCCAGGTATCATGGACAGCCATGAATACCAACGTTCGACGCCAACAACGGAATGCCCTAAACGACTTGAAGCACATGCCGTCAGATCTGATACGCGTACCCTTGGACATAGCAGCGATAGAGTTCATCAGGAGGTTAAGTGTGGCGAGACATTGGAAATGGTCGACAATTCACCGACATATGGGAACGGTACAGTTAGCATTATTACACCTCCCGTTATATACGAATCAACAGGAGCCAATCGATCTCCAAAGATCCCCTATATGGACGCAAGCAATGACTGCTGCAAGCCGGCTCGAGAAGGAGAACATTATTCCCCATCCACCAGCTCCTTTGACATTGACCCAGTACGAGGAGGTTTACAGACGCCTACGCGAATTTCCAGAAGCCCAAGTCTTTGCGACGCTGATGTGGGTGTGTGCCGCGAGACCGGGAGACATCGGGAAAATGATCCCTCACGACATTCACTTCGGACCCGAAATATCTCCGGGTCGTGTGAGAGTACAAATCACGATTCGAAGAGGCAAAGGCGCACGTTTCCGTGGACCGTATTCAGTCCCCACCGTTTTTAAATCGTCGGGACGCAGACAAACTTTTACACCTCATCAACGAAAGACGACCAAGAGAATTTTTATTTCCAGACGAATCCATACCACGGAGGCAATTGATTCATGCGATCAAGGATGTGAACACCGAGGCGGCGCTCCCATCGTTCCGGTGCGGAGCGGCTCGACAACTAGCAGCGGACGGAGTGCCGATGACAGCGGTGATGAGACTGACGGGTCACACCCGAGAGGACACATTCAGGCGGTATCTGGGCTATGGCCTCCAACCAACGGCGGAGGACGGTCACGTACAGGATGCCGTCAACACGTCCCACCTTCTCCCGAACACCTGGGACGAGTAGCTCCAGATTGTAAGTCTTTGAAAATTGATGAGCGAACGCTGTTTCAGGAAATACGACGCCGTGAGGGTTTTCCACCACTGGAGGAGTGGCCGTTACATATAAAGGAGGTTGCACTCTGCGACATACATTGCCGCCGCTGTAGTACGTGTATGCCTACAAGGGCACCAAGAAACCCATACCTTTTTGGCTAGATGCTTTGCGTTTCCTTCAGTCACGTACATTTTCGAATCTGCGCACTTCAAGAACTATAAAGAAAGCTAATTTAACACACGAGGAACTCCAACTCTGCATTAGGATGGGTAAGATTGAAGTGTGTAATGCGGAAGTGGCCCACCCCTTACACTCTGAGGGTACATGGTGTTTCTATATTTACGGTGCCAGAACCATTAAAAGCACGCCGGCGGATCATCACGGAGCCGCATCTAAATTCAGTGGTAAATGAAAACCGACCTGCCCAGCTTTTTGAGACCTTCAAGACTAGAGCGACGGCAACGTTTACGACACGCACGTTATATGATTCAAATTGATTTTCAGGCTTATTATGATGCAATCCCATTACCAGAGGAAACTCGCAATTATTTTGTTTTTCGAGCACGTGATAATACAATGTACCGTTTAAAGACGTTGCCCACAGGTGCCAGATGGAGTGTGGCCGTAGGACAGGCTATCACATGGACTATTGTTGATGTCCAAACGGATATTCTAATTGACACAATGATCGACAACGTGTTATTTGCAGCGAGAGAAGGTCAAGAAGAAGAGTTCTACAGAACAATCGGGACGGTGATCAGCCGGATGCGCACAGCGAACCTTGTGGCGTCCCCGGATCGAGAAGAAGTATTTCAATATACCCTTGAGCAATTATGCGACGAGGCATCTAAACCTTGCTTATTCTTAGGCGAGAGCTACGTATGGAATGGGTCAGAAAGACAGGTACACTATTCCCCTAAAAGGGTTGCCAAGATATCCCTAGCGAGTAGTACTGAAGAATTTACGTTACGTTCATGTGCATCTTCTATTCTTGTCCCTTATTTGCTATGCCGTACACACTACGCGGTTAAACCCCGCAGACCTTTTTCCGTTAATGAAGTTATATAGAGCCGTTTTTTCGTATGGTGGCACTGGGTAAGTCTTGGGATTCCCCGCTGCTCGGACTCACATCCAATATTCAAAGGGCTATTGGTCGCTTGGTACCCCCAACTTTTAGACAACCCACTATGGGATATACCTGTACCACTCCATGCAACTTACCGAGATGAGGATTACGATATCATAGTATACACCTTGATGCTTCTCTGAGTCAGTGGTTGGGGGGCTATCGCGAAATGGCGAGATGGAACCGTTCGTACATTTTAACAGCAGTGGATACATGAAGTACTGGAGTACTGGGGCAACCCTTCAGGCGAGGGCTCACATAGTTATTTTAAGGAGGAGGCAAGATATCCCGCACATGCATGAACCGAGGGCGGCGTTCGTATTTGTTGAATTTCATCCTCACACAGTTGGCTCATAACACACCGGTTTCATGTATTGCCCTGGTAACGGATCATTTTCCTATTGTTTTAGGCCCTAACCCTTTATTTCTTTGCTTGCGCCGGGGTGTTGTGCCGGCCGCCTCTGTTGTCGGCTTACCCACCAGCCCCAGCCTCGGGCACGTCTCCTCGCTGTGGTGGTACGGATGAAACACGTGATGCCCATTCTCTTCCGAGCGGCAGAAGCCCCGCACGGGGTACACCATCTTCGCCCAGCGCTGGGCGCCTGTTCACCTCCGGTGCCTCTGGTATGGCAGAGTCCGTCACACGCCCTCGCCGGGTCCCACACCGCAGCTCCTTCCGTGCCGGCGTTCGCCACTAGGACGAGCATGCCGCAGCAAATGCAGTTTGGTCGTGTAGCGTAGGTCAAACCTGGGGCGGCGTGGCAGAGACGCATCAAGTGGAACGTGGCGTGCGCAGCATCATTGCGGCACTCGCTCGCACACCCGTGCAGACAGCGAAGCCTTCGAGCTGCCCTTAAAGGCGAACGGCCCGTCGTGGGCCATCAGAAAGAACAAGCACCCGACCGCCCATACATCCCGGGCGTAGAGGCAGAGCGTGACGGGTGACGAACCAGAGCCGGCATCATCGCTATTCTCCTCCGCCTCCTCCGCCTCTTACGCCTCCTCCCTTCTGCTGCCTTTCGGTTTCAATCTCTTCGCCGTCTAAGAGACGCAGCCGCATCTTAGGGAATCTTAAGCAACTTCCGCCGCTTTTAAAACACGTGTGTGGGGGCCATGAAGAAGGCTGGCGGGAGTGGCAGTGCTTGTCCTGACACACCTTCACACATCAACTTCCGATTCAACTCTTTGATCGCGATGCGCTTGTGTTAGTGTTGTAGATACCTTTGGTCTGGCCTGGCCCTTGTTGTTGAGATATCTCGGTGGAACGAGAAGAAGGCTCGGTGGAATCTATCATCGCCGCGGGAGTTAACGCAAACCTACGCTCTGGCGCGTCGTCTCCGACAGCGAACTGGCTGCACCCGAACGGCACCAAAACGCCATCGGCCGAGCGGCTCGACGGTTTTGATGTACTTGCGCCGCTCCTGGTCGTCCAGGCAGATACCGGCGCGGCGCAGCACGCTCTCCGCATCGCGCGGCTGCCGGGGGGAGGGTGGAGAACTGGACAGCGAGCCCATCTTGATCGAATGAAAAACAACGGAGCTCAAGAACAGAGAGTAAAAAATGAAAACAAAACAAAAAAAAATCGAAACCAATAGAAGAAATAACACCTCCCGGACCACACGACGTCCGAAGAGGCAGGAACTACAAAAAGGGGCAGAACGACCGGTAGAGGCAAATAAAAGAGAGGGGAAGGGGGAGGGGGAGGGAGATGGGGGTTGAGCTCAGACGTTGTTGGAATTCACCTATCGGTGTCTCGTGCCGTTCCTACAGACAGCAACAGAGCACGGCGTCTCAGCCACGCCACCGCTGTGTGTGGAAGAGGGAAGGGGAGGGGAATGGGTTTTTGCGCTGCTGGGATTCAGAGTGAAACAGCAAACCGATAATGGAGACAAGGAAAGAAACCGAAGAGGAAAAAAAAAACGAATTAAATGAGAAACAAAAAAAATGAAAAAATATCATACCAATAATAGAATTGCAACCCAATGAAGAGCGGCACGAGGGATTCCCCATGGATGCCGGCGCAGCGGTGCTCATCACAGCGCCACGACGGACCGAACCGAACGACACGGGTCCATCCCCTCCTCTCGTGCCGGACATCGATATCGATGCGACGCGTTGCACACCTCTATCGGATCTATTTCTACAAGCGATAGATATGTGTCTGACGCGTCCCAGGGGCCGGCTGGAGTTGTGGCGCGACTGGAGTTTCATCCACACTTCCATTCAAAAAACAATCGTCACATATACATACATAGGAAGCACTATAATATCTGTTCCTCCTACTCGGGAAAAAAAAAATTGAATTTTTTTTTCTTTCATTTTTTTTTTTTAAGCTATATAACGATCACGCTACAAAAAGAATTTTTTTTATAAAAAAAAAAGGGTAGGGACGTCAATGAAAGATGCGGCCGGGAGGCGAATAGCCTCCAGATCATCCCTCACTTGGCCCAAGGTGGCCTACTTATAAAAAAAAAGAGATGAGGGCTCTCTTTAAAGAAAAAGAAAAGAAAAAGAAAGCGAGGACATACTAATCGTCTCACCGTGTTACGTCCGCAGCCGTTTCATACGTCCCACCTCCGGCTGTTTGCTCTGCCGCCGCATGCGTCTCGTGGGCCTCAGTAACTAGCTTCCCCCCCAGCCTCGGGCACGTCTCCTCGCTGTAGTGGTATGGATGAAACACGTGATGCCCATTCTCTTCCGAGCGGCAGAAGCCCCGAACGGGGTACACAATCTTCGCCCAGCGCTTCACCGAGCTCCCTCGCCTCTTATCAGCATCTCTTCGAGCCTTCACATACAGCTCCTCCTCCATGAGCAAGTATTCACCACACCGCAACACGTTTGCTGCGCTGGCCGTTTCATCGCCGCGTGGGATCTCGGGGAAGACAGAAACAAAATGATCTGGTCGGCACAGACGCATCAGCTGGTAGATCTTCGGCCGCCGCTGAACCGCGAGCTGCTGGTTCAGCGGGGACAGGCGTAGCAGCTCCAGTTTCGCATTTAATTCCTGCAGCACCTGCGACACCGTGGGCCGGCGGGTCGTATCCACCTCCAGGCACCGCAGCGCCAGCTGGTGGAGCACCTCCATTTCAATCCGCCCAGCAGCCGGCGCGCCAACAGACAGACGTCGGCCTGCGATGCGGCGGCGGAGATCGCGAGAGTCATCGGCGTCAAACGGGACGGCGCCGTCGTGGGCCATGATGAACAGCATGCAGCCCACCGCCCAAACATCGCGGCCGTACACCACGGGGGACCCGGGGGCGTTGGCGCGTGCCTGGAAGCACTCCGGGGCCATGAAGAAAGGGGTCCCTAGAATATCCTCGCTATGGCCTTCATCCTCCTCCGTAGCGCTCAGCCCAAAGTCGGCAAGTTTGATCGTCGGCGGGACCCCCTGGTGATCGCTGATGAAGACAAGGAAGTTCTCGAGCTTCACGTCGCGGTGGACGATGCGGCGCTCGTGCAGCTCCTCCAACGAAAGCAGCATCTGCTTCGCGAGGGACAGCAAGAATCCCGCAGGAGGTGCACCGTCCCACATTTGATAAATGTAGCGATCCAGATTCATGTCCGCCATCTCCATCGGGAAGCACAGGCGGCCTCGCCAGGCGTTGTACCACGGCCGGAAGCTTTGAATCAGGTGGGGGGCGCCACGCACGCGTCGCAGGAGTCGCGCCTCGCGAATGGCGCTGGTGACGATGCGGAGCAGTTTGTTCTCGTCTAGTATCTTCGTCAAGTCGATTTCCTTCACCGCCACGCGGATATAACTCCTCCGGTCTCGGCGTCCTTCAATCTGGGAGAGGGAGAGGGTGTCCTGGTCCGGCGAGAACGGTACTTGCATCTCTCCCCCTTCGAAGGATATCCGTGGGTTCGTCGTCGACCGGGCCCTCACGTAAGAGGGCCCGGCCGGTGTAGAGAACACGTTGGAGGCGGAGGTGCTGTTGGCGCTCTCTTTTGCGTCAGCGGAACCTGTTAGGTGTCGGTGCGCTTCTCGCACGCAACCAAAACTGCCCTTGCCGATGGCGCCGCCCGTCAGCAGATACCGGCGCCGCTCCTCCCCTGCCAGCGATAGCCCCGCATGCGACAGCAGCTGCAGCGCACGCTTCGGCACCTTACAGGAGGGGGTGGGGGTGGGGTGCTGGCGGAACGACGACGTGGGAGCGCCGCCGTTGCCGGGCGTGGCGGGCTTGTGGTGGCCGCAACAGCAGCAGCAGCAGCAGCAGCAGCAGGGGGGGCCGTAGTTGGTGGAGCTTGGCGAACGGTCTTTGGCGTCGACGGCTCGGGTCTCCTCGCGGCCGCATCGGCGTGGCACGTCTCGTGCTGCTGCTGCTGTCGCTCCATGTTGCGCCGGTGCAGCCCAGCGGCGGCGGGGGAGGCAGCTGCCCCTTGGCGTAGGCTGCTGCGGTTCGTGTGGTCTGCTAGGCTTTCGTGCTGGGCTGGGGTGACGCCGGATGCAGCGGTGGCGGGCCGGCGTCGGGTCGATGGGGGCTGGTGCGGTGCACTCGAGACGGCCGCCGTGTGTTCTGGCATTCGGCGCTAGATCGTCTTTGTTGTTGTGATGGTAAGGTCGTTCAACACTAGCTCAATAGTCACAAATATATATATATATAAAAAAACAATAAGAAAAAATAGAAATGTTTTACGCAGTTCAGGTGTGAACCAGCATGCCTTTCTCCACCTACAACACCAAAAAAAAGGAGGCGAATGAACGATCCTCTGTGGTCTCTGTAACGATGAATCCCAAGCTGCGCTCAACAGGAGACAGATAAAAGAATCAGCGCAGTTGCCTTTCGAAGCAGGGGATTCCTCCGTCTCGATCCGGATGACCGCGTCTGAAGAATGCGGCGTGACACCTCCGGATAAAGTTTGATTTCGTGGTCCCTCTTGTGCGAAGATCGACAGCGCGTAATAGTATAGAAGGAACAATAGGCAATAAATAGTAATAACAACAATACGATAACAGCAACAGACACGCAACAATATGATAACAGTGATAAGAGAGACGGTACGGGAAAATGAGTTGTGCTGGAGAAACTGAACGCCCTGTCTGGCACTGTCTACGGGTATGCTGCTCGGCGTATAGTAGTTTGGTACGCTACGATCGGATCTGATCTTGGTGATGTGTACTTCACTCACCGCTGCACAAAAGAGAGTGTTGGATAGGGAGAGAGGCAGTGAGAGAGAGAGGGGGGGTCGATTCTTGGTAGTGCTGGCAGATGGGAAGGGGGGGTGTAACAACGGGGACAAGGGAGAAACAAAGCAAACAAAAAATAATATTTTTAAATAAAATGAGGGGTGAGCTACGGTACTTCAACGTCATCTCCCTCCCTCCCTCCCCCTCACACCCTTTGACATGTTTGTTAGTTATTGTTGTTGATTTTTGTTTGTTTGTTTGTTTGCAACAGACGAAGAGTGGAGAGAGAGACAGAGGCAGGCGCCACCAACAGGTGGCTTAGCGCTGCATACGATCCGCTCCCGTCGTCGTAGCCGGGAGATCCCATCCGTGAAGAACCGTAGCGCCGCCTGTGAGAAGGGGGAGGCGGCAGTGGCCGCGCGCCCACGCCACGGCCTCGCCGAGCCGTCGTGGGCGCGCGCCGTCGGCCCATCCAGTCACCCCGTGCTGTCGTCCCTGCCTGTGTCCGTGTGCCTCGGGCTGTTCCTCTGCAGTTCTCATGAGCTGTAGCAGCAGGCCATCAATCTCGCCCGCCGTAACGTCCCACAGGCAGCCCACGACGGCTGGAGCGCCGGCGTGGAGGTAGGCGTTGGGCACGCCGTCGTCCAGCAGAAGCGCGGCGGCCGACCGCATCATTTGCGGAGAGAAGGGACAATGAGAGGAGGAGGAAAGAAATGGCGGGTGGGCGGCCGCTGGTGGTTGCTCTTCCCACTGCTTCTCATGGTCCTCCTCCTCCACTGGGTTGTCCTGCTCCGGCACTGAGCTGCTCTGTGCCTGTGTGAGCAGCGGTGTGTGGGGAGGTGCTGCGGAACTGCACCCGAGCAGTACAACAGCTGGAAGGGTTCCAGGGGCTGCACGGGCGCTCTTCGCTTCCTCCAACGGTGATCTCTCTCCACTCACCGGAATGCTCCCATGGCAAGTATGGCTCATCGCCGCAATAGGAGTCGCTGCATTCCTTCGATGATGGTAGCGGGTCAGACGCCACCACGGCACCGCATGGCGCAGCGCCGGGGCAGACAGGAGGTGTCCGCCAGCCCCGTGTCCCACGTATACCAGCGCACTGTACCGCTGTGGTGCCGTATCGTCTCTGCCATCTGCTCGTCGCGCCAGCAGCCCCAACCCGGACTCTTTCTGTAGCAGCGGCAGCAGTTGACCCGCTGCGATTGCTCGTTGCGCTCTCTCCACTGGATCTGCGCTGGGATCTCCGCGCCTGGCGGCGGCGGCGGCGGCGTGCAGGTCGGTAGGGGGGAGCACCGGTTCCATCCCCTTCGTCTTCGGCTTCACATACACCACGGATGGCCGCCTCTGGCCAGCTTGTAACTCGACGTGCGGATCGTCGTGACGACGGCGGCGTCTCCACGACTCCAGTCGCGGCGCCATTCGTGTTGCGGTCGCGTCAACGAGGAAAAGTGGCGAGTCCCACAGACTAGGCGTCTCTACACCTACGCCAGCTGCATCGAGCCAGTGGGCCACAAACGTGGGGCTCGGGATGCGGGAGAGGCTGTGCAGCCGGCAGGCGCGCAGGCCCGCCTCCCACGGAACCTCCTGCAGGCCAGGGGAAACGCACAGAAACAAGTGCCGCCGCGGGAGGCGGAGCAGATCCCGACAGCCCGTATGCCCTTGCCCTGCTCCGCAGCATGCCGTATCTTGAGCCTCATCTCCTCCACTTTCACTAGTAGTGGCAGCAGACACATCTGCACGAAGTTGCGGGGCCTCGAGCGCCATCCTTCGCAGCGCCTTCGCCAGCAGTCGTGATACCCACGAGACGTCCTCGCCGCCGTGCTGGGCAGCGCTCCATCTCCTCTGCTGCGTGCAGTGCTCCCCCTCCCGCTGAATCGCGCGGCGCAGCTGCGCCTGCAGAGGCGGAGGCGGAGGCGGACCAGCGGTGGAGACGGACCACGATAGAATACCATGCATGCCTTGCAGAAATTTGTGTGTCACGCGCTGCAGCAGCGGAGCGTTGGCCATAAGCTCCTCCGCCCCTGCAGCGAGCGGGGTGGAGATGTGGTCTTCGGACGTCAGGTCGTCCTTCTTTACGAAGGAGCCGCTGCTGCTGTTGTTGCTGCGTCTGTTCTCTGCCTCCTGGCCTTCCGTTGGCCCCGGGAGGGCGAGCCGGTAGATGCACGGCTGCAGCAGGTAGCGAAGGCGGCGCGCCTTCTCCCAATCCCGCATGGAGCGGCCGGGGGACGTACTGCTGCAAGAGAAATCCGGTATAATAGGCTGCCGATCCCTCGAGCAGCGCTCCGAGGGGGAGGAGGAGGAGGAGGAGGGGAAGGGGGAGAGGGTATGCCGAGGGGGGTCCGCATCGAGATATGGTAGGCCCTGCAGCAGTACGAAGCACCCTTGCTGGAGATGCGAATAGACACGCTGGAGGCCCTGCGCCCCATCCTCGCCCGCCTGTGATGGTGACGAGTTCATGCCGAGGGCGGCGGCGGCTTCCGCTCTGCGAATCCATTCGCTGGCCATACGGTGGCTGAGGTCGGTTAAGCTGCGCTCCAAATCCGGAGCGAGCGACCCCAGAAGGAGCAGCGAGGCGGGGCAACAGCCCGATCCCGCCGTACGCGCATCGGAACTGCCTTGTGGCTGCGGCGGAGCGGTTGAGGGGCAGCAAAGAAGATCGTTCACGCGATCCATGATCTCATCGAGCTCCTCTTCCAACGACAGCCTTTCGTTCCACCACCGCCGTTTCTTTTCAGAGGCGGCCGCCACCTCCGCTGCATTGCTGTTGCCAGGGTGCCGTTCGTCTCTCTCTTGTGCAGTGGGGTCGGCGGCGCTGCCCCCACTGCCCTGCTTCAGCTGCCGCTTGTTTTCCGCCATCACGCGGCGCAGCGCCTCGCGCTCCTGCAGCAGCTGCGGGCCAACGGGAATCTCACAGCTGGTGGTGCAGCGCAGCGTCAGTCGCGATGCGCCACGCCTCTCCGACACCCCTGCGCTCTGGCCGGGTCCGTTATCTACACAAGACGCTGGATCTGGACCTGGATGATAGCTGTACGACTGGCGAGACAGCACGAGGGCCTCGGCAGATGATGATGACGAGGTAGAGAGGGATAGCTCCACGCATACAAACTCCACTGTAGCAGATGGAGGGGGCAGGATCGGGGTGAAACGCCAGTCCGTTGCCTCGGATTCGCTGCGCTGCGGATGCGAGCCTATACAAAAGCGAAGATGGGGGCTGGATATATGGGGGGCTGGGGAGGTTGCTCCGGCACGCAGACGGCAGCATGGAGATTGATCTGCGCCACATCCACCCCGCGCCTGCGCCGCCGCGCTTGCCATGCGGCAGAAGGCCGTTTCAAAGAGATCCAGGCGCGAGGTAAATGTTTGTGGCGACGCCACAGTCCCGCCGTCGTCGTCGCACGCGGTCTCCCCCTCTCGAGCGCCCAACGGCGTCGACCCCGTGCGGCGCGGCGGGCCGCCATCACCCCCTAGCGGGGAGAGAAGGAGCCGCAGCCTCTTCGCGCCGCCTTGTAGCACCGACAAGATGGAGTGGCCCCCCTCGGCATACGGCGGCAGAAGACGGCGCGTGTGGGACTCGATGGCGGTGGCGTACTGGCGCATCACCCGCAGCCACAATTGATACATCAATCGGGACGGCGTGGGCTGGCGACTGTGGAAGGCGGCGCCGTCGGCACCGCAGGAGAAGAGGAGGCGTATATGAAGCGGCAGCGCCGCACTCGTCTCCTTCTCCTTCTCCTTCTCCTCCTTCTCCGTCTTCCTGTTGTTGCTGTGAATTGGGGCCTGTGAAGGAGAATCAATTGACTTTCGCTTGCTAATGGCGTTGTCGAGGGTGTCCAGGTACGGATGCACCCAGCCCCCCATCTTGTGGTCGAGGAGCAGCCCGCTGAGGCGCGCCAGACCAAGCGCAACGCACTGTGCCTCCAGCCGATCGAAACCGGCGCGCCACAGCTGCTGCACCTCCGCCGCCAGTCGCACGCCATAACCTCCGCCTCCGCCTTCTTCTTCTTCTTCTTCGTTCGCCGCCACTTGTCGCGGGTCGCACCTCCCGAGAAGAACGTCCAGCACCGCCCGCAGCTCCAGCACCGCAGCGGCTCCAGGGCAGCACCAGGCGGTGACACCGACGCCTAGCAGGACGCCCATCACCCCCGCCATCAACTCTCGGCCCACCTTTGCCTTTGGGCGTCGCCTGTTGGAAGACGACGGCGACGGCGACGGCGGGCTGCTGCCGCGGCAGTGGTCCCCGCCGAGCGCCGAGGCCAGCAGCGCTGGCACACAATCAGCGTACGAGAGCGGGATGCCAGCAGCGGCCGTTGGCGGGGGAGGGCGGGGGCGGGGCGTCGGGTCTGGGTGGACATCTCTCCCTCTCCCTGGGAGCTGGTGCGACAGAGGGCTTCCCTGCGCCTGTGCGGCGAGCTGCACCACCCAATGGGGCTCCCCGCCGCTCTCGGCCAGCCAGCGCGCCACACGCTGCGTTATCGGATCGAGCAGCAGTCGCCGTCCGCAGGCCGACAGACTTCTGCCGGCGCAGCGCGGGTCCTCCGCCCTCTCCTCCGCCCAGTCCCAGCACATGGAGAGAAGGGGCAACAGCGCTTGGTGCTCCCACGCCGACACCGAAACGGGAAACGCAGAGCAGGCGTTCGCTGCGAGGGGAGAGGTGCTCCTCCTCCCCTCCTCCTCCCCTTCCCCCTCCATCGCCACGACGGCTCTCGCGGCGAGCGTGAAGCGGTCATCCATCTCCCCCACCGCCAGCAGCGCCGCCTCCCACACGGCGTAGGGAACGAATCGCTTGTCTTCCGCACGAGAGCCAGCGGACGTATTTCCCTGTGCGGCGAGCACCGATACGGTGGCGGTGGGGCCAGTGCGGCGTAGGGCGTGGAGAAGGCACGGGAGCTGCTGCAGCTCAGTCTTCCCTGTGGAGCTGGAGCTGCTGCTGCAGCTGCTGGTAGAGGCCGCGGGGGTGGTGTTGGAGGTGTTCACAGCGAGTCCCTGCAGCGGTCGAGGGGTGGGGAGACGGCGGCGTCGCTCCTTCTCCTCACCTCCTCCTCCTATAACATCTTCACCTTCTTCTCGGTCATGCGAGGCACCGTGGGATGATGGATAGCAAGGATGGTCAAGGTAACATTTGAAGGCCAGCAGCTGGGAGCGAAGGCTGCGGCGCACATGATCAATGATGCCCACGCGGCAGCCCAATGCCCAGTGTTGATAGAGGGGCAGGCGGGCCCAGAGGGGCGGGATCGATACGTTGGGGGCGGTGGGGGGTGCCGTGGGCTGGACACTGGCTCTGGTGCGCAGGGCCCGCTGGAGGAAGGCGACGAAGCCTGTGTGTGCGTCTTCCGCATCACCGAGTGTTCTTGCCGCGACGAACAAGAGGGACAGCTGGAGATGCAGTTGGGTGAGGAACACCATGTCGTCCGTGGCGGCGTCGTGGCGCTCGGTCCCAGCCCCGGTGGCACTCGTGAGAGGAGGAGAAGAAGGACGAGCGAATAGGGCCGTGGGCAGCCGCACCACTAGACGAAGCCAGCCTGCTGCCGTGCGATCACCCACCAAAGGGCAGCCAGTGGGCGGCGGTGGAGGGGGGGGATGTATTCCTCCCTGTGGCGGCGGCTCCACCCCATCGGGGAGCGGCGGGTTGGCGCACTCTATCCACAGACGGCACACAGCGCGTGTCACAGCAGCGCCGATATAATGAAAAGCAGGGGAGGCCGGAGCTGGTGTGTGCGGCGTCTGGGACAAGTCCGCGGCATCACGATCCAGGCACAGGTCTGTCCATCGCCAAGGAGAAGTTAAAATGGAGTCGTCCTTGCTCCAAGGGTTATCCTGAGAGGAAGGCGGCAGCGCGACAGCTGCGCTGTCCACCGTCCACGAGCAGCGCCACCAGCCCAGCCACAGACAGCACAGCATCTCCAGCGGCGGCACCGCGGCCGTTGTCGCGGCTCGACGCCCCTCCTCGCCCCGTGTCTGTGCCCCTGGACCCTCTCCCACCGATGGCAGCGGAGGGAAGCAGCGGGCGGCCTCAAGGAAACGATCCTCTAGGTCTGCACTGAGGCCCGCGAGACGGCCGTGCCCCGTCCATGTTGATGGATCCAACGAGGCGACTCGCTCCATTGCCGCGGCGAGGCGATCCAGCGCGTCGGCGATGGAGGCAGCGCGGGATGGGGCGGGAATGGGATTGGGATTGGAGTGGCACAGTGGGAGAACGTCGCGGAGGACAACGCTGAAGAGCGGCTGCCATCGAGTCAGGCGGCTCCACCACTGGGCCTTGGGGGAGCCCCTCTCCACTCGACCAACCGCCGCTGCGCTGTGGCCTACTTTGGTCATTCCCGTGGACTCCGTTGAGGGCTGCTGCGCCGCCCGCTGCAGGCCTTGGGATACGGACCAGCCCAACTGCACTGCACCGCCATAAAACACTTGTGGGGCCAGTGGGGCGAGCGCCTTTACGTGTTCACACAGTGCCGCCACGTCATCATCGCTGTACGCGGCATCCGGTGTCTGAAGCCACTGGCGCAGCGCCTCGTAGTGAAACTTGGCGCTGTCCCTCGCCACTGGAGAAGAGGAAACAGCAGCTTTGGGGCGTGCGGGGGAGGCATCTGTATGCGCTCGCCTGCTGGGAGCCGGATGGTTTGGGTTTGGCGCAGCCATCTAGAGACCTCCTTCTCCCTGTTGTTGTTGACCGTAGGGTGGCAGTTACCAGGCACACAAACCAGCTATGTGCTGTCAACTCCTGTGTGTTGCAGTGTGGAGCAGCGGAGGGATACCGCCTCCGGGGGGGTCTCTGGGAGGCAGCAGTGCAGCTGCACGACTTGAAAAAAGTCTTTAGTGATATTTCCACCTCTGAATAGTGCAAGTGTAAAAAAACAAAAATAATAATAAAATAAAACTGAGGCCTCAGATAGTGTTCTAAGCGTGGTGTGCGTTATCTTAGGGTGGTGAGTGAAAGTAAAAATCTAGCGTTTGAAGTTTCTAGATGTCTAAATAATAATAATAATAATCCCGTCTCTTCGAATGAAGTGGGAAACACAAAGAAGAGAATAGTAGCACAGTACTTCACTCAGGCTTTGGGTTTGAGTTTAGGTTTTTGGTTTTTTTGGTTTTTGGGGTTTGGGGTAAAGAACAGAAAATAAACAGAGCGCAGAGATAAAAGTGAGTGAAACACACGAGAGAGAGAGAGAGAGTGAAGGGATATCAAAGAAGCAGAACCAGACGCCGCCAAGGATCTCTACACGTCGGATGTCATGATTCCAGGCGCAATCGCTGGTCAAAACCTATAGCCGCAGCGCTCACATCCGTCATTCGTTTCGGTAACGGCGTCTTCATCCGTTCTCTGTCAGATTTTTTTGTTTTTTCTTTTTTGTTTGTTTGTTGCTTTTCCCCCTGCCAATAGGACGTTCAATGATATTCCAGCTTGAACTGGTTACGCAGCGACACCACAGCTACACCACACGACGCATTGCATTTGATTTCCTTCACTTCTCTTCCTCACAGCACCGACTGCATGTTGTCACGAATCACCAGCAGCACCGCCGTCTTCCAGTCGTCCAGCATCTTGAGCTGCTGCAGCAGGAGCAGCGCCTCCTCAAACTTTAGCATGTCTTCCGCCCCAATCGCCTCGAGCAGCAGCCGGAGCACCTCCTCTTCGCGGCTCCCTTCCAGGTAGGGGTTTGTCTGGGTGTACAACTCCAGCTGCTCCTTGCACTCCTCCACCTGCATCAGGCGCTCATCCGGCATCATCATAGCGAAGCGGCAGAGCATGGCCTTCACCTGCATATCCGCAGCCTGAAACTTCAGTGGCCCGCCGAGCATCCCCTTGGCCAGGTCCTCATACAACGGCAGCGCCTTGCCGTACTGCTGCAGCTCCGAGTAGATCTCGGCCTGCACCTGCTTGCACTTGTTGCTCTTCATGGCCTGGGAATCGGCGGTGTAGAACTTCTCCGCCTTCTGATACGCCGCCAGGGACTTGTCCAGCATGCCCATGCTGCGATACTGCTCTGCGGCCTTGGTAACCATGTCTGCAGCCCTACTGAGCCTATTGTTATCGATCAGCGCCTGCACAGCGAGGTCCATGGTCGCCTCAAACTTTGGCGAACTCGCCTTCAGAAACATCATTGCCGCCTCGTTGTAGTCCTCCGCAACTTGAAAAGGGTTCTTGATCTTGACAGCGCACTCCGCGGCCTTTGTGTAGGCCTCCGCGGCGCGAAGGTAGTCACCCTTTAGCTTGTACTGCGCCCCGGCCTTGGTGTACAGCTCCTGCGCCGCATCAAAATCGGCCCCGATACCGAAGAGCATCCCCTTCTCTTTGCTGTGCGCCTTCTTGCACAGCTCCTCCCCAGACATGGCAATGATGGAGGGGGGGATTGGGAAACGGGGTTGGGGGCAGAAAGAAAAGAAAGAAAGAAAAAAAAAAGAGAGAGAGAGACTACAGAGTATAGAGCAAATCCCCGTTGATCTTCGTGCCAAATATCACAAATGTCCTCAACAGCAGGGCAGCGCCGGGAGATAAAAAGAAAAAGAAAGAGAGAGAGAGAGAGACACATAGAAGGATTTCACTCGGCGTGTGTGTGTGATCGCCCGTGTTGGCGCAGCGTAGAAAGAAAAGAGATGTTCGTTATCCCTCATTATCGCATGTTTTTGTTTGTTTTTTTTTGTTGTTGTTGTTGTTGTTGTTGTTGTTGTTGTTGTTGTTAGGGTTTTAATGTTTAGAACGGAATTACAATTGAAACACACATACACACATGCACACACCGCAGCCGCAACAAGCGAAAAAAAAAAAAGGGGCGAGGGGCCGTAGCCGTAAACGAAGCCCATCATCATTGTGGTTGCCCGCGTCAAGTTTTCTGTTGTCGGCGTATATAGATAGATAGATAGATAGATATAGATGTACATATGTGCGTGTGATTTCTTAGCCATGCCTTAAAGTGGTAGTCGCGAGAGGGGGGGGGGGGGAGGGGGGGGATACCGAGGGGGGGGATACCGAGGGGGGAGGGGATACCACCCATTCGAGATTCGAGAGGAGTGTGCCGTGCGTCCTCCCCACCACCCCCCCCCCCCCTCTAGTTGTGTGGGAAAGAGCGGCGTAGCGGTATTGTGCTAGTCCGAACCGTCAGCGATGACGCCTTGGCTCCGCCCCACACCCACACCCACACCCACACTCCCTCCCTCTCCCACTCTTTCGTTTGTTCTCCTCTTCTCTCTACTTCTGGGGGATCGTTGCGTGCGGGACAAACGTCTCGGCGACAGGGTTCATCCGATGGTTGTACCCGCCCCTCCACAGGCCCATGGGGGCGTGCGGTGTCTGCTGCTGGCGCTGCTGGCGCTGCGCGTACTCCATCGGGATGGACCCGAACCCACCGCCGGCGACGAAGCGCTGCGGGGGGATGTGGTGCATCAGCGGCTCCTCGTATCCTCCTTCCCACTGCTGGATGGGTTGCGGCGAGAGCGGCGAGGCGTAGGGGTCGTGGTGGTGCGGGTGGAACGCCATCGGTATCGGCGGCTGGGGATACGGATGCGGGTTCGGCTGGGGATTGGTGCGGGACGGCCCCGGGGCGGGGAGGTGATGATGATGATGCAGGAACGCTGGCGGCGGGACGAAGCGCTCGGTTTCCGGCCTTTTGGGAGTGTCGTGCGGGTGATGGGCGCTCCACGAGTTCGGCGACGGTCCAGAGGCTATGGGGTGGGGGGTGGAGGAGGCGGCGGGGGTGCCGAAATGGAAGGCGGCGAGGGAGACGCGCTGCGCCCAGTGCGCTGGGAGCGTGACGACACCGAACTGCTGCCCGTGTGCCGCGTTGGCGTTGGTGCTGAAGACAACGCCCCCGCTAAGGGTATCCTTCGCCGTCGCAGTGGCAGTGGCATGCGGCTCCGGGGCGGGCGTGTGGCGCTGTGTTGACGGGCGGGAGGATGGTGTGGCGAGACCCGACTGCTGCTGCTTCTTCTTCTTCTTGTTGGTGGTGGTGGCGGCGCTCGCCTCCCTCTCCCTCATCACTTTCTCCGCTGCATCGGCCTCGCCGTCGAGGCGCTCTTGCTTGGCGTCTCGGTCGTGCTGGCGCTGCATCTCCTTCTCCCGCTTCTGCTCCCGCAGCTGCTCCGCCAGCGTCTTCCCCGAGGTAGCCCACGCAGACATCGCGACAACGACTCCTTTTTGGTTGTATGCAAGCGGCTTGGTCCGTAACGAAACCGAAAAAAAAAAAGAAGATGAGAAGGACAACGAGAGAGGAGTAAGAATAAACAAAACAATGGAGAGACACCAGCCCCAGCAGGAAGGGAGGGAGAGGAGGAAATGGAGGGGAGAGAGAGAGAGAGAGAGAGTTTTATTGACGTGGTCTTTTCAAGAGCTGGCTTAGGATGCCCCGTCGTAGCGTGCCGTGCGTGCCCCCCTGCCTTCCACGCCCGAGATCCGAGCGCTCAAATGTAATTTAAGAAAAGAAAGAAGCCTCAAAGTTATAACGAGAACGTCAACGACGTTCTCGTTTTAGTCGATTTGGGTGTGGAAAATATGTGGAGAGGGGGAGAGCGCATCGGAGAGGGGGGAGAGGCGTATGGGGCGACTCCAATGGGGTCTGTAGAGCTGTTGAGACGCTCTCTCTCTCTACGGGCTCTGGTGTGCCGTGCTGTCGACCCCGCACATATCTTCTATTTCTGTGGCTGTTTCTGCTTCTTCCTCCTGTGTCTCCTCTTTGCGCCGCAGTACCGCGACCATCTCGACGTGGTGTGTATGCGGGAACATGTCTACAGCGAAGCCGCTCATTACCTCGAAGGCAGCCCCGCGGTAGGCCTTCGTGGGGGGCTTCGTGAGCGGTGGGCAGTCGCGCTCCAAAGCTTTTTGCTCGCAAGAGATGTAGATGGCGGTGCGGATGGCCGGCGTCCCTCGGATCCACTTGAGCACGACGCTCCCGACGCCGGCACGCGGCGGGTCGAGGATGGCCACGACGTCCTCTTTCTCCTCTGGTGTGAGCTGGGACAGGATGGTAGGCAGCAGCGCCTCCACCCGCCCGGCGTGGTACGTCGCGTTGGTCACCCCGTTGCGCGCCACGTTGGCCTTGGCGTGTTCCACCGCCTCCTCCACCAGCTCAATCCCAATGACACGGCGCACACGCCGGGAGAGACAAATTCCAATTGTTCCTACGCCGCTGCAGAGATCCAGCAGAGTGGTACGATCCGGCCGAAGTTGAGCTGCCTCGGCGACGGCGTCGAGCATGCGGGAGAGGGCGGGTGTGTTGACTTGGAAAAAGGTCGTGGGGCCGAGATCGAATGCTAAATGGTACCCCAGAATGTACTCTGTAAGGTGCGCATCGCCATACAACACATGCCGCGGCGTATCGGGTGGGAGAGAGCGAATGCCCGAGTGGGCGTGGTACTGGAGACTGACGATACGAGGCGGCGGCACCGACGACCCGCTCTGGTGCGGTAGAAGACTTCCATCTCCTCGCCCCCCCTGATGGTGCTGCTGCGCCCCTTCGTGCTGTTGTTGTTGTTGAAAGATATAGAGTGTGGGCTGCAGCGCCTTGAGGCGGCCGGTCAGCACGGGCCCTGTGAGAACCTCCACCAGCCGGCGACGGATCACCGCTTCGAACACCTCTGCCGGGACGGCGGCTTCATCCACCTCCACATCTACCATCGCTTCACCGTACAGGTTGTGCCGGATCTGCACCTTACGCCAGAAGCCGTCCCCGGTGCGCTTGTCGAATACCGAAAGCCCAGCCCCAAGGGGAGGTGCCGCCGTCAGCGGTTGGGTGTCGCATGACGGCGGCACCTCTCCGCCGCCTGCCAAATACTGCCGTGCGACCGCCATCACCGCTGCGGCGATCTCCCGTGCGATAGGGTGCAGTGTCACGACGCCTTCGGTGGAAGACCCCATATTGTCGTCCGCCCGTCCCGCTGTGGCGAGGCGGTTGTTGTTGTCCACCGCCTCGCTCGTGGCAGCGCTGTTCGGCGCATCCATCCTGTACGGCGCCTCGGCGTGGGGAGAGACGGCGCTGATGATCGTCGTGCAGCCGTCGACCATAGCGCCGGTCCAGAAACCGAGGCCTGGGGTGCCATCGGCCGTGTAGCCGAAGCTGAGGTTCACGTGGTTCCGGTACCCTGTCCACTCGGGGCTCTCGATGAGCCCCTGGAAGCGCTTGGCATACGTATCCCAGCCGTACACATTAGAAGGCAGAATGGTCTTCATCACACGAAGGCAGTGCCGCTTCTTACGATCGTGCTGTTCCTCCTTACTGAGGTGCGCGAACTGCGCCACGTTCGTACTGCCGGCGACTTCATTGTTTCTCTCACGCTTTCGGTTGGTGTCGCTGGATCCCTGTCCCTTGTATGTGATGCCGCGATCCTTCTCCGTCACCGGCACTTCCCTCCAGAGCTGACCGCGGGTTCGCAGTTTGAGGAGCCGCTGCAGCGTCTCCTCACGGTGCTCTGGAGTGTCAAAGGCGAGAAACATGTAGGTGTTCCGCGGATTCTTATTCATCCGCTGAAGGCCCGGGAAGAAGGGGGAAGGAAGTGGATCTGTGGGAAAGCCGAGCTCCGCGGCGATGCGCTTCTTGAGCGCCCCAATGGTGGAGTTGCGGTCGTTGGTATCCATTTTGAGGAGGTTTTCATTGCTGTGCGTATGCAGGTGAGACTCTGCCGGGGCAGGCTCCGACGGGCTCTCCTCCGTCCTGCTGGACGGATCTTGCAGCGACATGAAGAATAATTAGAGAAATAAATAAATGGATAAATAAATAAAAGTTTGAGCCAGTGAGAGGGTGCGAGGGGTTCGCCGTATCTCGTCAGGCCTGGGGTGTCTGTCGGTTCTGGTTAGATATTTGGTGCGGTCTCTCCTTCTTTATAATAAAACGAAAAATATGTACAATAATAATAATAACAATTTGCAAAAAAAAAATAATAAACAGATCAGGGTGTTCGGGTTCGAATTAATCAACAACGACAAGAGAAAGAAGAAGAGAGAGGAGGAGGGATAATGTTTCAGCAGTGGAGCTGTTCGAAAGGCCTGTCAGTGTGCCCACCCACGGTACAAGCAGTGTTCAACCGAGCCCACACACACACACACACCGCAGACGACGGAGGATCCAACCATATTTCAATGTATTGTTCCTTCGTGTTCGTTTTTATTTTTGTTTGTTTGATTGTTTGTTGTTGTTGTTTTTGTTGTTGTTGTTGTTCTATTCGCTTTCTTTGGATAGATGAATGTATGTGGAGGTTAGGCAGGACACACAGATGTCGGAGGTCAGAGAAGAGACGCGCCACATACAGATAACACGATCGAGACGGTTGTGTATGTATGTATGTATGTATGTATGCATGCAGGTGTGTGTGTGTGTGTGTATGTGTGTATGTGGGAGGTAAAAGATAAAAAGAGATATGTATGCGTCGCTCACACCTCGCACCGGAGGGAGATCGCATCGATAAAAGGGTGAATACGGCTAATCCGGTCAGAAACTAAGAAATAAAGGGTACGATAAGACGCATATTCAGAAATATAAATATATAACTAGTTCGTAGTGCATAGTTCACATCCGCTACAGAGGATAATGCAGAGGAATGAATCGCCTTTCTATTACTGACACCGTGTTTATCAATGTGCTATTCCTCAACAATAAAGTCTTTTTTTTTCTTTTTCTCCCTACTTTTAGTTGTTCATGAAGTACGTTCTTGTCGTGTGTGGTTGTTGTGTTTTTTTGGTTTTTAATTTGTGTTTTCTTTTTTTTTCTTTATTGTTTCAGCTTTCTTTTACTTATCTTTCACCATTTCCTCATTCTCTCTCTCTCTCTCTCTCTCTCTCTCTTTGTCTCACTATCCTTTTCAACACCTTTTTCAAGCGATTCCCCTTTGACGTGCATGCAATCCGCAGGACACGCAGTGGAGAAGGAGGGGAAGGCTAAAAGGCCGCCAGCCATTGCTTCGGGGCAATAAGCTCTACCTGCGACGGGCAGCAGAGGTACACATCCGCGTCCGGTGCTGGATTCTGCGGCACGACCTGGTGGGCATACAGATCCCACTGCGATGCCGCACACAAGTACACGACGTCCTCTAGGTAGAGCGTCGGCTGGGAAAAGGGCAATGGGGTGCGGGGGGTGGGGGAACTGGTCGTGCTGTCTGCGCTACTCTCCCGCGGCTCCAGCCCAGCAATCCATTCCCGCGCCTTCTTTTCGATCAGCGCCGCCGTTGGGACGTGGACGTGCGCCGGGGCCTCCTCGTCGATGCTGGAGAGCGGCGCTGTCGTCGGCTGCCGAGCAATATAAATCCGGCACTCGTCTTTAATGAGATTGAGTGCAGTGCACATACTGTCCACCGCCTCCGCGGTGAGCTGGTCGCCATCCACGAGAACGGTGGCGCGTCTCGGGGGCCGCACGGGCTTGATATGAAAGTCCAAATGCAGCCCCTGCAGCACGGCCGCCCCCACATCTTTAGCCCCCCAGTGATGACGTATCACATCCACGCCCGCAGCACCTGCATTCTTCGTCAGCAGGGTCCACATCGCCGCGTCGGGGATGGGGGAGGCCGTTGCCGCGCGCATTGCCGAGGCGCTCACCGCATTCAGAAGGGTATTTTCAAGCGGTACAGCATTGCCACGACGGCTCCCCATGCTGCCGTCTGGAGTATGCATTGTCTTCCCCACTTCGACTGTCGCAGTCGGCGGCGGCGGCGGCTGCTGCCGGAGTTTGGACCACACCGTGCGGCTCAGCACCGCAGCGGCGGCATCGAGACCGGCGAGCATTCCTGCGCTGCCACAGCTGCTGCTGCTGTCCAACGTCCCTGCACAGTGCTCCGCCACCTGTGCCGCAACGGCTGCGCCTTCCTTCTGCCCCGTCGCATCGGCATCCTCCTCCTCGTGTGGGGCAGCGCCGGCTGTCGCCTGTGGCGTATCCCTCTCGCCGGGCAAGACCGTCTGGGAACGCTCTCTATTGCCTTTCGCGCTGCCAGATGATGGTGACGGGGGATCATTGTCGTCCACGGTGACCACCTTGTACTGCGGGCAATCGAAATCACCTACTGTCGCATCATCCCCTGCGAGGGACGAATCCGGCACCGGCATATGTGTCGTGGACTGCACTTCCCACAGGTGCAGTTTGTTGTTCACTGTCTCGCTCGACGTCGACGGGGATGGCGTCGGGGGCGTCGGCGTACTGGCCTGTGTCCCGCTCCTCTCTTTGGCCACGCGCTCTTCCTCCATTCGCCTCCAGTAGGCGATGCGTTCCGCACGCACGCGTTCTGCAGCGACAAGCTTCTCCTCCTCCTCCTCCTCCCTCGACTTGACCGCCGCTGTGGTGGCCTCTACCGCCGCCGCTGCAGCAGCCGCGGCCTGCTCATTGGCCAGCCGCTCCTGTTCCGCATGCCAGTACGCCAGCCGCTTCGCATCCTCCTCTGACACCACTGTTCTCGCGCTCTGTCGCTTACGACTGGCGGCGTCCTCCAGTGGCTTCGCCAATGACAACTTCTCAGCTGTCGCAGCATAGTTCGGTCTCTGCCTCGTCTCTAGCTGCCGTTCCATTGCCATTCGTTGTGCCTTCACCCGCTCCGCCATCTGGCGCAAACGGTACTCTGTCTCCTCCTCGTCCGCAGCGATCCGCAGCACCATCACCTTCCTCTCCGCAGAGCGGTCTACCACATACGCGAGGGACGGGCGAGGCACCTCTGCGCTGGACATCGTAGTCGTGGCGTCGCTGCCGGCGTCGGCGTCGGTCTCACCGGTCAGCTTCTGTATGGCTGTTGGTTCGGGTGCAAACGCCTTCACTTCGGCATGCTCCGGCTCAAACGCCTTCACTTCAGCATGCTCCGGCTCAAACGCCTTCACTTCAGCGTGCCCCGGCTCAAACGTCTTCACTTCAGCATGCTCCGGCTCAAACGGCTTCACTTCAGCATGCTCCGGCTGGAACGGCTTCACTTCAGCGTGCTCCGGCTCAAACGGCTTCACTTCGGCATGCTCCGGCTCAAACGCCTTCACTTCGGCATGCTCCGGCTCAAACGCCTTCACTTCAGCATGCTCCGGCTCAAACGCCTTCACTTCAGCATGCTCCGGCTCAAACGCCTTCACTTCGGCATGTTCCGGCTCAAACGGCTTCACTTCGGCATGCTCCGGCTCAAACGCCTTCACTTCGGCATGCTCCGGCTCAAACGCCTTCACTTCAGCATGCTCCGGCTGGAACGCCTTCACTTCAGCATGCTCCGGCTCAAACGCCTTCACTTCAGCGTGCCCCGGCTCAAACGCCTTCACTTCGGCATGCTCCGGCTGGAACGGCTTCACTTCAGCGTGCTCCGGCTCAAACGGCTTCACTTCAGCATGCTCCGGCTGGAACGGCTTCACTTCAGCATGCTCCGGCTCAAACGCCTTCACCTCTGTCGCCACAGAGGACCCCGCTGGGGCATCATCGGCCTTCTCGGCAGCTAGGCGGTCAGCCTCGGCCTTCTCGGCAGCTAGGCGGTCAGCCTCGGCCTTCTTGGCAGCCAGGCGGTCAGCCTCGGCCTTCTCGGCAGCCAGGCGGTCAGCCTCGGCCTTCTCGGCAGCCAGGCGGTCAACCTCGGCCTTCTCGGCAGCCAGGCGGTCAGCCTCGGCCTTCTCGGCAGCCAGGCGGTCAGCCTCGGCCTTCTCGGCAGCCAGGCGGTCAGCCTCGGCCTTCTCGGCAGCCAGGCGGTCAGCCTCGGCCTTCTCGGCAGCTAGGCGGTCAGCCTCGGCCTTCTCGGCAGCCAGGCGGTCAGCCTCGGCCTTCTTGGCAGCCAGGCGGTCAGCCTCGGCCTTCTCGGCAGCCAGGCGGTCAGCCTCGGCCTTCTTGGCAGCCAGGCGGTCAGCCTCGGCCTTCTCGGCAGCCAGGCGGTCAGCCTCGGCCTTCTCGGCAGCCAGGCGGTCAGCCTCGGCCTTCTCGGCAGCCAGGCGGTCAGCCTCGGCCTTCTCGGCAGCTAGGCGGTCAGCCTCGGCCTTCTTGGCAGCCAGGCGGTCAGCCTCGGCCTTCTCGGCAGCCAGGCGGTCAGCCTCGGCCTTCTCGGCAGCCAGGCGGTCAACCTCGGCCTTCTCGGCAGCCAGGCGGTCAGCCTCGGCCTTCTTGACAGCTAGGCGGTCAGCCTCGGCCTTCTCGGCAGCCAGGCGGTCAGCCTCGGCCTTCTCGGCAGCTAGGCGGTCAGCCTCGGCCTTCTCGGCAGCTAGGCGGTCAGCCTCGGCCTTCTTGGCAGCCAGGCGGTCAGCCTCGGCCTTCTCGGCAGCCAGGCGGTCAGCCTCGGCCTTCTTGGCAGCCAGGCGGTCAGCCTCGGCCTTCTCGGCAGCCAGGCGGTCAGCCTCGGCCTTCTCGGCAGCCAGGCGGTCAGCCTCGGCCTTCTCGGCAGCCAGGCGGTCAGCCTCGGCCTTCTCGGCAGCCAGGCGGTCAGCCTCGGCCTTCTCGGCAGCCAGGCGGTCAGCCTCGGCCTTCTCGGCAGCCAGGCGGTCAGCCTCGGCCTTCTTGGCAGCCAGGCGGTCAGCCTCGGCCTTCTTGGCAGCCAGGCGGTCAGCCTCGGCCTTCTCGGCAGCCAGGCGGTCAGCCTCGGCCTTCTTGACAGCTAGGCGGTCAGCCTCGGCCTTCTCGGCAGCCAGGCGGTCAGCCTCGGCCTTCTTGACAGCTAGGCGGTCAGCCTCGGCCTTCTCGGCAGCTAGGCGGTCAGCCTCGGCCTTCTCGGCAGCCAGGCGGTCAGCCTCGGCCTTCTTGGCAGCCAGGCGGTCAGCCTCGGCCTTCTTGGCAGCCAGGCGGTCAGCCTCGGCCTTCTCGGCAGCCAGGCGGTCAGCCTCGGCCTTCTCTATTGTCGACTGCTGTGCAGGCGGTGCCTGTTGGTGTATAATGGGGCGCGGTGCGGCGTTGCCTGCCCGCGGTCGCAGGCGTCGCTCCGTGGCAGCTGCATTGGAAGCATCCACCCATTCAAACAGATGATCGTACTGCGCGACGGCCGCCTCGAAGTGTTCCCACGACTGCGTTAGCGGTGGGGGAGGCAAGGTGTGAGCCGCAAACGATACCGGGAAGCGCGCGTCGAACAGTGCCGTGAGCTGTGGGGGGGTGAGACCCTCTGGCGGCAGCATCGCGTGGAGCGTCCAAAGAGTGCCCACAAGATCGAGTTCTGGGGTGGTACCGTAGGAGCCGTACTGCCGCGTTGACATTGTCCATTGGGAGGCGTTGGCAGTGGGGATGGGGCGTAGATGTGGTGCCCGCAGCCCTGTAGCCCCAGCCGTGGAAACACTGGGTGCAGGGGTGCGGGGGCGGCTCATGGGGGAAGGAGTAGATCCGCGACTGCCTGCGGCCCGAAGCGCCATGGGAAGGCGTGAGGCCATTATATCTTTATATATAGATAGAGAACTATCTCTGTCTCTGTCTCTGTCTCTGTTTAAGTGTGTGTATGTGGGAGCAGGTGAAGGCGTGCTATCCCCGGCAGGAGAGGAGTGGAAAGACGCTGCGCCTGTGCTACAACAAAAAAAAATGTCTGTGACGAGTAGTATGTGAAATGAATCTTGCTTGTTCCTTGTTACTGTTTATTATTATTAATTATTATTATTATTTTGCAATCTTGAAGAAAAAAAGCTATAATAATAATAATAATAATAAATAAATAAATAAATTAAAACTACAACAACGAGGATAAGAAGTCTGGATGCAACAAGAAACGAAAAAAAAAAAGAAGTAGGAATCACTAGTGCGTACTTTTGTAGAGTTTCGTATTTTTGGTCTTTGTCTTCCGATATATAGAGAGAGAGCACTCCGAAGCTCTTCAAAGGTGTGTTTTTCGTTTTTGGTGTTGTTGTTGTTCTTTTTATGTTTGTCTTCATAAAGACAAGAGTGAAAGCGCACTAGCGGAAGGGAGAGATGGAGAAAAGAAAAAAGAAAGCGGCAAGTACCTCTACGCTGTAGCGCCTCTCTCTCTCTCTTGTTTTTTTTTTGTAAGCGCGATTGGTAGATCTCTGCGTGCCAATGCCTCAAATTCATTAATTAACTTCTTCTCGGTATTTCCGGTGTGGTTAAGGAAATGTTCCCTAGTGTTGTTGAAGTGAATATATACACATATATAACCACATATATACATATATACATATATGTGTATGTATGCTTTCTGTACACATCCTTGTCTTCTTCCCACGCATAGGTAGGAACAAAAACGATATTTATTTTTTACTTTTCCCACCCACCGCAGGCATCAACCCGGTGGGGCAGAGAACAGCTTTTGGTAGGTGGTGACCTCCGGCAGGGTCCCCCTTCTAACGTCGAGGTGGAGGACCTCCTATTCCGGTATCTTCCCTCTGGTAGTGTTCTACCGTGCAAGACGCTCCCGGACCCCCTAACCCGTTTATTTGCTCCACCCGGTGAGACGTCATTACACGAGAGAGAACAACAAGACTGAAGCGTACCGTCGAGGCCAGGCTAGCGCGGCATGGAACAGTGTATTTCCCTTTATGCAGCTTCCACCACTGGATGGCTGCGGTGGTCTCTAGCCCAAGCACTGGCCAGCCGTTGTCCCTTCATATTGGCGTGCAGGACTCTGCACCTTGCGAGATGTGCTTTACCAGGCGTCGCTGTACGACCCTACTAAAGAAAAATTCCTAGAGGAGTTCACGACGATCCTGAACCAATCCACACCTCTCGTTGGCGGTGATGGCCCGATAAGCCCCAGCTGGCGCCGGAGACTACGAGGCCTGCGAGGCGGTCGCCCGACGTAATGGTTTTGGTTACTTACTCTGCGCGGCGGCCCTCGCAAACGAGTTGGATGGCAGATTCCGCCGACTTACGTAGTGTGCCATGCGCTGTCGTATCGCTTCGCAGGGCTACGGTGCGGGCGTCCCACGCGCGGGATCCAGCGTGCCGTACTGGATGACGGGTGCCGGCTTTACCGCTACGGATGGGAGGAGGCGGCGGCTCCTTTAGCGATTGTTGATGACCTCCCTCCTGTCGGCTCTCCGTTCCTGCTGACACGGACCTCGCTGGATGTGGTGCTTCCACTGACCTTGGAGAACAACGATTTCGCTGCTTGGTGCCGATCTTCTCCCGATGCCGCTACATGCCGCCATACGGCAAATGGTTTGACGCCTCGCCATTGGAAGTGGAGCACCATAGATAGAGACACAGCTTAGTGACGAGGATACCAGGGAGGATGCCAGCCTGTTGCAGGGCCTTTTATCCCAGCTGTCGACCCCGGCATCACGCCTTTTTCCGGATCCCATTCTAACACGCGCGGCAGTGCGAGCAGCCATCAAAAGTACCAATTCTGCGGCGGGTCTCCCGTCTTTACGGAAAGGAGCAGCGAGAGCCTTGGCGGACGGCGGGATGTCCGAGGAGGAACTGATGAGGATCACGGGCCACACCCGGGTGGACACACTCCGCCGGTACCTGGGCTATGGCCTCCACACAACGGCGGAGGACGTCGCCGTACAGGGCAGCGTCAACCGCGTCCTCCACCAGCAAGCACGCTAGGGCGTGTAGCCCCTAAAGCAGAAGATCTACGAATCGACGGAAACGTCTTACTCGCCGAGATGCGACGACGGGAAGGGTTGCCACCTTTAGACCTTCCACCGCAGGAGGAGTGGCCCCTTCATTTGAAGCGCACGACGCCAGTGAAAATATTGAGGCGGTAAGACGGCTTCCGGTTGCTCACACGGAGACACGAGTATTTTTTTGAGGAGGCGATGCGGTTCCTGCGGCCCGCATCTTTCGCTTTCCTGCGCACCTCACGTACGGTGAAGCCAACACAGCTTAGTGACGAGGATATTGCCAGGGCCGTGGAGTGGGGGGAAGTTCGAGCTGTGTCCATCCACTATCCGACATCCTTTCTCCGAGGGGGCGTTCATGGCTTGAACGTTTTTACTGTTTTTTTGTGGCCAAGGGTCGCCGTCGAATCATCAGTGAGCCGCACCTCAACACGGTGATCAAGAAGTATGAGTTGCCCACGATTACTCGTACATCTCGCTTGCAGCGGAGACAGAGGCTCCGGTCAGCCCGCGACATGTTCCAGGTGGATTTTGAGGCGTTCTATGACGCCATTCCGCTGCCTGAGAACTGCCGTAATTTCTTTATTTTTCGCAGCAAAGGAGAGCTTCTGTACCGTTTGACGACTCTCCCCACTGATGCTTGTTGGAGTGTGGCCGTCGGCCAGGCCATCACGTCGATGATCGTGGATACGAGACTTCCCGTTACGGCGGAGACAATGATCGATAATATTCTGATGGCGGCGGTCGAGAGTCCGGAGGAGTTGTTCTGCCAAGCCGTACGCATGATCCTGAACCGTATTGCGGAGGCGAACCACCTGCTCATATCCCCACCTCGGGAGGAGATGCTGTCGTGGTCGGATGACACGCTTCTTGAGGAGCAGGCGCGTACGGACTGCTTGTTCCTGGGCAAAGAGTACAGCTGGAGCAGACGGCCAGCAACTCAGGTCCGCAACGCTGTTAAAACTGTCACAAGGCTGGGTCTGGCCTCTCCGGCGCCAGCATACAGTTATCATTCATTGGCAGCCCTTATTTCATTGATCTGTTATGCCGCTCATACGACGACGATCAACCCGGCCGAACTTTTCCCCCTACTGCGGATGTACCAAGCTATTTTCCGTTCCATTTCTCACGGCAAGCATTGGGATGACGTTCTGGACTAGATATTAGTCCTTCTATTCGAGATACGGTACGCCGTCTGGTACGCCGTCTGGTGCAGCGGCTCGTTGTCAATCCTCTTACGGTGATCCCAGGGCCCATCTGCGTTACGTACAACGACACGGACTATGATATTATTATCTACACGGATGCATCTATAGGTGGCCTAGGAGGCATCGCCATGGGTCATGACGGCACCGCGTATACTTTCCAGCGACGCTGGACGCATGACGTGCAGGCGGATGGACCGTTGGATGCGGCTGGCGCTTCCAGCCCCCTTTCTTCGACCCGGTTCGCTTCACTGCCCATGCCGAGCCGCCGCGTGCCGCGCAGGAAATTCTGCAGCACATGGTTGAGTGCCGCCTGATCAATTTCCCGTTGCAGCGCATCGCCTTGGTGATGACGGATCATGAGGCCAGCGTCACGGCCCAACCCAACGGGGTATCGGCCGCGGTCACACATTAAAAAGAGCCTATATGCATATACGAACCTTTTATGTTTAGATTGTAATATCCGAGTTATATTCTTTTTCTTTTCAAATTGCAGGTGGTCTTAAACCCAGCAGACACCCTGTCACGAAACTTTGGGGATGGCGAGGAAGGTCGCCTATCGGTGCGTCGGGTCGAGAATGTGGGAGTGCCGAGTCTGCTGCTCTCCACGAGGTGTCCGCTGTGCGAAACACCTGTGACGACGAATGTACACATATGGGGACACTCGCCCTCGCCACTAAACGGAAACACAGTTGTGCTTGATATGTTCCGCGACAGGATGAGCATTCGAGGAATGCGAGGCAGCAGGGGAGCATATCCTTCCTCCCTCCCCCCTCTTTCCTCCCTCCTCTTTCTTCATTAAGGTAGACAATATTTCAATGGTTCTTTTTTTTCTTTTTACTTGGGTCTATGGTGTCGAAGCCAGAGGTGTATCCGTTCTGCTGCTAGTTCCTTCCAGTCGAGCGGGAAGCGGGGGTCGGGAGCAATAATATGTTTAAATAATAAAAACGCAACTGATTTATTATTGATTGCCACTCCCAGCCAAACAGACAGCTACAACGGGAGGTGGAATGGATGTCTTTGTTTAAAGAAAGAAAAGAAAAGAAAAGAAAAACGAGCACTGCGCAAGATATCAACGAAGGAGAAGAAGAAGAAGAAGAAGAAGAAGGGGGTGGGAGAGGGGGAGCGGCGATCCGAAAAGGGTATCATCATGAGCAGCTGTGACCACCTTGTCATTGGGAGCATAGTGGGGATGCTTGCCAGAGGGCCGACGACCTCTGAGATAGATGTGTAGCTGTATGTGGACCCATATTTGCTTGTCTGTGTGTGTGAGAGAGAGCGCACTTTAGAAGGCTAGTGTGGGAGGAGGAGGGGCGAGATGAAGGAACAGGAGTAGAGGGGGAAAGGGAAAGCGGGCGCTACGGTGTTGGCTCCCCTGCTTTCTTTTCTTATTTTATTCATTTATTGTAAATCTTTTCGTGTGTGTGTATTTTTTCCTTTTTTTTTCTTACACTTTGTTCGTTTGTTTTGTTGCTTTTTTTTGTTTGTTTTTATTTTTGCCTTTCCTTCCATAGGAAGGAAAGGGGGCACCACGTTGCCACCCACCCACCCACCCACACACAGACACACGATGTCATCCCCCTTTAGGGCAGGGCAGGGCAGAAGAGCTCGGCACACGCACACCTCGCTACGGTCTTTTCCCGCTCGCGCCGGTTTTGTTGTTATTATTGCCCGCTTGTTGTTGTTGCTGCATCAGCAGGGAGGCGATGAGCAGTACGTAAAACTGCACACCGGTGGTCATCGCCCCTTCATTCATTCGGAAGGTGGAGCTATAGTTGCGGTACTGCATGAGGAGGTCCTCTTCCCCCCCCTCCGGTTCAGGGGTCTCGAACTCCGTGGCGGCGGCGGTGCTCTCGAGGTCCGCCACCGCATTGCCCACTGGCGGAGGGGAGTTTGTGGCGGTGTTCGCCATGGTCAGATGGGTCCCCGTCTCGCCCCCGGGCCTCCTTAACGAAGAAGAGGACGCTGCTGTTGGTAATGGCGCGCCGCCGCTACTGCTGGGAGTGAGGGTGGGCTGATCGATTTCTGGAGGTGGCGGCAGCGCCCCACCCGCACCGCCTGTGCCATTCGACTTGTTCCGCTGTCTGGGGTTGTGAGAGCGTCGAGAAGAAGGACTGCGGCTGGCGTGCGGCTGGTGGCGCCGCCGTCGCACCCTCGCCCCGAGGCAGCACAGGCAGCCGGGGATCACCGCCTGGTACTCTGAGAAGTCCGTCACCCCCATCATGGGGTCCTCCAGCTCAATAAAGCGGTCCGCCCCGAGCAGCCGGACCGCCGTCGCCTTGGCCACATCAAACGCTGCAGCGTCGTTGTACGTTATAATGTTGGGAACGAGCCAGGAGATGCTGTAGGTCGCGCCGTGGGCCTGTGTGACGCCGGCGACCACCTCCTCCATCTTCTTGGGCATCTGCCGCTGGACCTCGAGATCAAGGCAGCGCAGCGTGCCGCGGAGGTGAACGCTGTCGGGGATGACGTTGTAGCTCCCTGCCCCCGCCTCGAACGTGGTCACGCTCAGCACCGGCGCCCGCCGGGCCGGCACGCGGCGCGACACGCAGAGCTGCAGATTGGAAACCACCTCGCAGGCGATAGGAATAGGATCAACACACAACTCCGGCTGCGCGGCGTGGCCGCCACGGCCGTGGATGGTGATGTCGAAGTCGTTGCAGGCCGACATCATGGTGCCGGCACGAGAAAGGATCGTACCCGTCGGTCGCATGGCATCGACGTAGAGGGCAAAGATGGAGGTCACGCCGTCTAACACCCCCAGCCGCACGAGCTCATTCGCCCCGCTCGGGATCACCTCCTCGGCATGTTGAAAGATGAACCGAACGGTGCCGTGGAGGCGGTGACGGAGGTGACACAGAACTTTCGCCGCGCCAAGGAGCATGGCGATGTGTGCGTCGTACCCACACGCATGCATCACCCCCGGCCGGGTGGAGGCAAACGGCTCCCCGCTCTCCTCCTGTAGTGGCACGGCATCCATCTCCGCACGCAGGGCATATATTGGGCCCGGGGGACGGCGACGGCGCCCACGCGTCGAGGAGGGTAGCTCTTCTTTTGTTTTTTGTGCGGCGGCACTCTCCGAGGGGGAGCAACTGCGGTCGCCGAGGTCCCCCTCCATGCCCTCTGCGTCCGAGTCCTGTTCGGCTGTCATGCCTGGGGCGGCCCCGATCAGATCGGCAACGACGCTGCACGGCGTGGGGCGGGTGATGCGGAGCTGGGCCGGCATCGCCTTCAACTGTTCCTCCACATACACCGCCGTTGGCTCCTCCTCGTAGGCAACGTACGGATTGGCGTGGATGTAACGGCGCCATGCCACCACGTCGGGGATGACGGCGTCGATCAGCGCTTGCATTTGAGACATGGCAGCGCTCACAACACCCTACCGTCACAGCCAAACAAGAAAAAGTCCAACTCAACACGCGTCTGTCCAATCCTTGTTGGAACAAGACGAGTGCTGGCAACTCGGATGGTTGTGGGGGAGAGACGGGGGGAGCAGCTAAATCAAAGGGAACCACTGCGCTCAGGCGCCACAGCACTCTATCGGGGTATTGTGCTGCAAAAAGATCGCAAAGGGGGAGAAGCGTGGAAATGGAGGGGGGGAGGAAAGAAATGCTAGACATAGAAAGAGGAGGATGAAGAGGGAGAGAAGATGCGGAGTGGCCGGTGCCGCGCCATTCTATGTACGGCAAGACATCTATCTCTTGTGGTGTGCTCTGAAGCTTCTGTCTTATTATTTTATTCTTGATGTTTTTTTTTTGTTTTTTTTTTTTGTGTGTGTGATAGCACAAGACAAACAGAGCAGAACAGGAGAGAAAGAAAATCATAATAATAATGTAGAAAAGGAAAGAGAAGAGCGATAACAGTTGGATCCTGCGCTTGTTGTCTGTTTCTATCTGGTCTGTATCTGGATTCCTATTACTATACTTATCTTTCTTTTTTCTTTTCTCTTTTCTCACTTACTCACTGCAACGGCAATGTGTTTGTTAGGTGATTGTTGATTTCTCGTCTCTCTCTCTCTCTCTCTCCTGTGCTGCTTGCTGAGGGTATGGTACATTATATTATGCAAGCCACCTCCCCCCCCCCGGGGAGAGACGTGGGCTGATGCAAAGAGCGAGCGAGTAGTCCACCCCACCCCACCCCGCCCCTCTCATCAAGGGCTATGGGGCAGCGGAGCCCAAAGTGGTATCTGTCTACTCCCCCCCCCCTCCCTCTCTCTCTCTCTCTCTCGCTCTCGCTCTCGCACTCATGATTTCTTCCCTACGCCTCTGCGGAGGTATCGGCGGGGGCGGCCTCTGGGCGGCTCTCCCCGCCCGTTGCCGTATCCGCAGGCGCCTCGCCGCCGGCCCCATCTTTGGCAGCGTCCGAGCCAGCGATACCTTTGCGGTTGTCGGCGGCGGTGGAGCGCTGCCCCGTGGATGTTGTCGAGCCGCCGGCGTCTGACAGCGCCGTTAGGGTCGCCCCGGTGGCGCTGTCAGACGCCGGCCGCCTTGGGGCTGTCCTGCGCCACCGAGCCAGAAGCCGACTCGGAGCGGCCCGGAGGGCTGCTCGGGTTGGCAGCAGCAGCAGCAGCAGCAGCGGCGGCGGCGGCGGCGGCGGCGTTGGCGGCTGTGCGGCTGCGAGAGAGCAGCACGGCCAAGCAGCGGTCCTGTTCATCGCACTTTCGTTTGAGTTCTACGTTGAGGCGCACGGCCGCAAACCACGAGTGCTGGAGCTTCTCCATGTGCTCGTATACCGTCTGCAGCGGCGTCCCCTCCCGCAACTTTTCTGTTTTTCCAGTCGCGCCGTTGACCACCCGAACGGTACTCGCCGGCTCGCTGGAGGTGTGACAGATGCGATACACCAGCTGCGTTCTCGGGTCCGGCACATCCAGCATCTTGGACGAGAGAGGCGGCAGCTCCTCGCGGAGATCCCCCTTGGCAAAGCAAGTCTGCAGTGTGGTGTAGTCCGAGCACCGGCTCAGCAGCGTGCCAACGACCGTCGCGGCGTCAAAGACAAAGTTCTCCACTTCCTTGCTGAAGGTGGAGCTGCCCTCGAGGGTCACTGTCAGGGTCCCCAGGATGTGTGTGGTCGTCGCGCTCGCCTTCACCGGGCAGCAGAGGCGTGCCACGCTCCCGGAGTGCATCTGGCGCTTCGTCTGCTCGGCCATCAGCTCCATCAGGGAAATGCACTCCTCACTCTGCGTATCCTCCATCAGCAGCATGGCCTTGGGGCAGGTGCTCACCACATAGCCGGTGCTGTGCGCTGCGTACTCTAACGTGCTGGTGCCTCGAATGACACCGCAGCCCGTAATGATCTGATGTTTGGTTCGCGAGAGGGCGCATAGACACCGGAATTCGTCCTCGTGGCCTCGGTACGGCACGGCGAGTGAGACCACGTCGCAGTTGACCTGGTTGAGAACGGCATCTAGAATGGCCACGAGGCAAATGCCGCAGTTCCTCGTCTTTTGAAAGGAGGCCTGCGAGACGGAGTGGACGAGCTGGCGGGGTTCCTTTCGGTTGCGATCAATCACCGTGGGGAAGGTGAGGGCAGCCTTCTCCTTCCCCAGGGAGGCGGAAGCGTGGCGTTGGCTCTGCGAGGCCGCCCTCGACCTCCGCTGATCCTCCCGCAGCTTCCCTAGGACGCCCTCGAGGGAGGCGCACCAGCCCTTGAGTGTGTCTTGTGTCACGTCGATCGCCCGCGTGTCCTCCAGCGACCGCAGGAGGCTCTCCAGCTCCGCCACATGTGCCGACCCGCTGGGGGAGCTGTCACAGCCAGTCATTGGCTCGGTGCAGTTAGGACTCGGAGCGCAGTGGCTTTGGGGTTTTTTTTGTTGTTGTTGTTGTTGTTTTTTGATTCTCTGTTTCTGTTTAGAAAAGGAAGGAGGGTGGTAGCGTTTAGCAACCTCTGGTTGTTTCTTTGCTTTCTCTCAAGAAGAAGCGTCAATGTGTGTGTACAGCAAGGCAGTTTGTTTGTGGGTGGGTGGCAAGAGATCGGGAATCAATTGAATGTGGTTGTAGAGGAAGAGCTCAAGAGAATTTATAAAAGAAGAAATAAAAAGACGAAAAGAAAAAAAATGAGAAAAAATCAAAGAAAAAGAAAGAGACTTCGACTCCGCCAAGCGCGTTCAGAATACGACGTCGATTCAATACGCGATAGGATTACTGCGGAACCAACTGCGGAACCAACTGAGGAACCAGCGATAGATAGAATGGGTATCTCCTCGTTCTCTTCCCTTTCTTTGCGTTGTGTCGTTTGCAATTTGATCCTTTCCTAGCTGAAAGATTCGCCGCACCAAAAAATAATATGGGAAAGTGTTTTGTTTTTGTTGTTGTTGTTGTTGTGTGTGTATGAGGTCTGTGCCTCCCGTCTCGTTGGCTTTCTATATGGTCTTTTTGAAGCCTCTATGGCCCTCTTGCGCTATCTATAAGATTAAATATATTTTAAGTACACACCTTCGGCACTCTCTCTCTCTATATATATATATATATATATATATATCTGTGCGTGTGTGTGTGTTGGCGTTAAACAAAAAGAGAATCAAACAAAATCAAAATATTTTGGGTTTTTTCCTCCTTTTTTGTTGTTTTTGTTTGTTTGTTTCTTTCTTTCGGAGTGGTTTGTTGATCAATCCACTCACAGATTTTTCTCCCTTGTGTTCCTTCGGCGAAGAATAATAATAATCACCGGAACCATGATTGCAATTGAGGGGTAGCGTAGGGCCCATATAAACAAAACAATGATTTAAAAAAATAAAAAATACACATAGAAGAAGAAGAAGAAGAATTAAAGACAAGGAAGATAGAGGGAAGTAGGTAAACAGCACCGGGGAGTCCTGGGGACCAGCATCACAACGGTCCGACAACAGGAAGAGAAGAGAAAGAAGGAATGGACACACACACTCTCTCTCTCTAGCTCGTGTTCAATCTTCTTTTCTTTTCTGTTTCTCTTGTTGCTTCTGTTGTTTTATGATGATGTTGCTGTTCTCCTTTGAGTTACTCGCTGCTTGTTTTGGATTTTAGTAAAGAAGAAGAAGAAGAAGTGCCAAGTGGAACGGAAGCGAAGGCCCTGCGCTGCGCTCTCTCTCTCACTCTCTCTCTCTGGTATTCCTTAGGGTTCTCAGTGCCTGCGGTGCTTGCCGGCCCCGCCACGGCGCAGGCGACGGCGGCGCTTGGCCGTCTCGGCCATACGCGCCTCCTGCTCTCTCGCGGTGTCCGCCGCCCACCGGCTCCGCTGTGCAGCATCCGGCAGAGGGTGGGTTTGAGAAACGTCCTCGTTCTTATCCTGCCCTGGTGCTAGAGGTTCCAGCTGCTGTCGCCTCTGGCGCTGCATCCACTGCCGCACCGTGTTGGCCATGGTCTCGTGGTGGTCCTCCGGACTGCGACCGAATCGCAGTAATGGCGATGAGGTGGTGGCGGTGGCGGTGGGCCGGCGCCGGTCCCCCGCGGCGAGGTCGGAGACGTCGAGAGTTCCATCCCGATACATACGCCGCCACTTCTCCAGGTAGTCGTACTTGGACCGGCGAGTCGGGCCGCGGCCGCGGATATGCACGTCTTCTCGCTGCTCCGCCTTCTCCCTAAGCGCCTCCACCACCTCGCTGGTCTTTGCGTGGCTTTCCTGCCACAGCTGCTGGTAGAAGGTGTTGTCCGACTCCAGCGCCAGCTCCTCGTCGGTCTTGTACGGCGCGAGTGGATCCCGCTGCTCGGCCTGCCAGACCGCCTCGCTGGCGAGAACGGCGTTCGCCGCAGCGACTCCGCCAACGGGAAAAGAAATTTCGTTAGCGGGTTTGACGGTTCCATCGTCGTATCGTTGCGCCACGCCATACCGGCGATCATCCGAGAGTTCACCCGGCGTTTGGGCCCCTGTCGCCTCGATGTCAAGCTGGTCCCCCACGACTCGAACCGCATTTCCCAGGGCGGAGAAGGCGGGGAGGGCCGGTACGTCCTTCCCTGCTGTACCATCCTTCATGGCCTGGAGCGTCTTCTTCACCACCTGCCGCTCGCGCCACAGCCGCACCCCAAAGCCCTCGGGCCCGCCGCCATCCTTTGGGTACGACAGCTCGCCCCCGTCCAGCGCCCAAATGGCCCCCGCCATCTCGCTGCCCTCCGTGCGCCGCACGGTCCCCACCAGGGAGGAAACAGAAGAAGGTTGGTTTCCTTGACGCTGGTGCGGCTGGGGTGTACCGTAGGAGGAGGCGGGCACGTCGGCCTTGGAGGTGTAAATAGAGTCGATGCCCAGCTGGGCCAGGGCGGCGTTCTTCTCGTGGAACGCCTCGCCCTTCGGGGTGCCGTCGGGGCTTTCCGAGTCATCAAACAGATCATGCTTGCTGCGACTCTGCGACAGCCACTGCTGCCACCAGGCGAAGGTGCTGTGCGGGGATGGGGGCAGCGGGTGCGGCACATCCTCCTCCACCACGACGCCGCTGCCACTCTCCCCCGTCGCCGCGGCCGCCGCCGACCCTGGACCGCCAAAGCAGGACACTCCCTCCGCCTTGCGGGCCACGAATTCCTCTCTGGCTTGCATAATGCGGCGAGCCCGTCGTTTCATGTCTCTGCGGTAGCCAGCAGCGGTGTGCACCCGCACCATGCGCTTCAATAGGGACGCCCGCACCGGCAGGTGCGAGCGTTCCATTGCCTCGAGGTACTGCAGCGCTCTCGCGGCGCCGCCCTCTTCGCCAGAGCGCAGGTGCATGAGAACCAGAGACTCATACGTCCGTCGGGTGGGCTCCACGCCGGCGTTGTGCAGGAAGACGAGCTCCTGAAACAACTTCTCCGCCTCGTCGAGCCGCTGCTGTTGGGCCAGTAAGGCGATGTAGCACTCGTACGAGTAGGCGTCGCGGTGCAGCCCGCCGTCCTCGAAGGCCTCGTTCCACAGCTGCGTCGCACGATCTTCAAAGAAGCCAACCAGTTCTGCGGCGTCCCTCTCGGGGGCGGAGGGCGATGGCGTCTGGGTGGTGGCACTCCCCGAGCTCTGGCGTTCCTGCGCTTCCACTGCAAGTATCCCGCATTGACAACACAGGCGGAGCAGGGCATTGAGCAGCGGCAGCGGCACCTCGGTCTGCCGCTGCTGCACCAACCTGTAAATACCAAAGCCAATATCCAGTGCGGTGCGCCACTGCTGTCCGAGAGAGGAGATGTCAACGCTGGTCAAGCCCCCTCCGCCCAGGCTGTCGCTGCTGGCGGCTCCATCCCCAGCCCCGCCGCCCACCTCCGCGTAGAACTGGCGGGTGATGCGCTGCGTGTGGGCATGCACAGCCCAAGCGAGGTGCATCGCCGTCAGCGGCACCCCTTGATCCCGCATCTTCCCCAAGAGTTCCTCCACCGCCTCCACATCGCCAACGACCTGTGCGGAGCGAATGAGATACAGGTATGTGTCCTTGTCCCACACCATCCCCATGAGGGCCATCTTGTCGGCCAGCTCCCGGCACCGCAGCCGCATCTCCGGCGCGGGGCTTTGACACAGGGCGAAGAGCAGCGCGTTGTAGTGTGGCCGAGACGCGATGAACCCGTACACCTGCTCCATCTGATCGAAAAGCTGCACCGCCGAGGCCAAGGCGTTGAAGTCGTTGGACTGATCCTTTGCCAGGGCCCGGAGCTGCAGCGCAAACGTGATCTCGTTGGGCTCTAGGTTAGCGTACATTTTCATGTTCTCCACGACCCGCTCGACAGCCCCGTACTCCCCGGCACGGTGGAGGGTCTGCATGAGCTCGTGCCAGTTTCCAATTCTAGGTGTGATGCCCTTGTCCTTCATCTCCTCCACCAACGACATCGCGAGAGGCACGTCGGCGGCAGCGGTGGCGTGCCGCATCAGTGCCTTGTACATCTCCGCCGTCGGGCCGAGGCCGAGCTGCGAGACCCATTCGAAGATCGCCCGTGCGGCGCTGTAGTACGGCGTGGCTTCCACTGCCGTGCCGCTGGAGGAGGGAAGGTCGGGGGAGAGCGGGCTGGAGCCGGCATGGCGGTGCGGGGCCGTGGCCTGAAGCAGCGCACGGCTGGCCATCGCCATTGCGCTGAGAGCTATTTGTAGGCCGTCTTCGGTGTAGTCAAGTCCGGCCATTTCCAGTATGTCGCAGAGCTCCTTACTGGCCGCTGCCTGGGCGGAGCGGTCGTCGAGATATGCTGCGGGAACGCCGGTGGCCTGCGAGTAGGCGATGAGTGTGGAGGAAGGCGAGGCAATACGCCCTACATGCGGAAGAGGAGCTGGATTGGGATCGGCGGCGGCGGCGGCGGCATCAGCTGATGATGTTGTTGCTGTTACTGTTGTTGATGGTGGTGGTGGTACGGTCAGTGAGGAAGAGGGCTTTTCTGCTTCTGCATCCGTTCCAGCGAGCGCTGCACCCGATACGAGTTGCGTTCCAAGAAGATTCAACGGGAGACCAGCCAGTTGTGCCTCCAGCGCCGAGGTCGGTGGTGGCGGCGCCGCAGCGCTAGGGGCAGAGGGGGCAGAGGTCGATGCCGTAGGAGGAGTGGCCGGGGGGGCGATGGTAGCCCCTTCCCCACTGGCCCTGTGATCTTTGTCTTTGTGCGGGAGGGACGCGGTGCCCGTGTCTGCCAGCAGTCGCTGTCCAAATGCCAGCAGCCGCTGCATGGTCTCTGTGTCGTTGGCGAGCTGCCGCAGCAGCGTCGCGAATTCTCCTTCTTCCTCCACAGCGGGGAACTGCCAGGCGTACGCCCACCTCTCTACCGTATCATCCCACTTGCCGTGCGCCATGGGTCGGTAATCCGCCGGCAGCGCGCCGCGCCGGTAGAGAGCTAGTTCGCTCTCCCTAGCGCTGGGGCCTAGTGCGGCGGCCCCGCCACGAAGAGCAACATGGCGAAGCGCTTGAGCGTAGGGGGACAGACTCTTGGGATAGAGGCGAGCACTTGATTTCATGGATGGGATGGAGTGCTCCTTTAAGTACTTTTTTCAGAGGAAGGTACGGTGGACAGCGAAGCCCGTTTTAAAAGTGGTATGATGTATGGTTCGTGGTCCTCTCCTTGGTTCTCTCTCTCTCTCTCTCTTCTTCTTCTTTTTTTTCTTTTTTTTTTCTTGTTCGCTTGTCTTGTTTCTACTAGTCCTACTCTGTTTGCACAGCGTGTCTGTTGTCTACAAAAAAGAAACGGAAAGGGGAAACAAGGAGACATTGTTATTATTATTATTTCATTTGTATGCGCCACCACTATATACCACCCCAGCTAGTCCTTCGAATGAAACGATGAATCTGGTGTGTGTGTGTGTGTGTGTGTGTGTGTGATGCGACTCGTAATAGATGAATCATTTTATTTATTGATTTGTTTATTTCGTTCTCATCTTTTCTTTTTCTTTTTTTTTCTCTCTCTCCCTACAACTGTATGTGAATCACCGAGAGAGAATGGCATTCCCGCAGCACACATTATCGTCATCGCCAGCCCGTCCTTCCTAACCGCCGCGTCCTACTGAGTCTGCTTGAGAATTCTCTTGACCCGCGATAGCAAGGCGCTGCGGTGATCCCACACCGTATCGGGTCCCCCACACGGTGCGTCTCTACGTGGGATGTAGTGTAATGGGGCCCTAAGGAAGGGGCTGGGATGACGCCGGGGTATCTCGCTCTGTTGGGCATACCGCTACTATACCTCATTCCAAACCACCTCACTGGCTCCCACCCTCCCCCACCCCGATTCTTGTCAGAAGAACAGGTAGGCAAGGCTAGGCGGGTGTTCGGGGCCAGAAGGTCGTCGTCCCCATCTTCCTACCGAAGAGGTGAAGCCCCTTTGGCCTGGACCCCCCCCCTCGAGATATCTTTTATGTTTCCGTCTTTTTTTTATAGCTGTTACTGCTCCTTCTTCGCGCTCTCCCGTACACGTGTAGCGGCGCCTCTCGTACCCCCCGTCTCCGCCACCGTGTTGGTGGGGCCTTCCTTCGAAGCCTCCACCTCCTCCTTGTTCTGCTCCTTCTCCGTGTTCTTCTTCTTCTTCTCTTGCTGCTCCTGCAGCTTCTGGGAGGCAAAGTCGAGCCCAGAGCGGAAGATAATGTACATCATCCAGTTGGTCGAGCCGGCGAGGCCGAGGCCCAGGAACCCGAAGACCCACACATGAATGTTATCCGGGAACGTGAAGGCAAAGCTCAGCCAGAGGAGAGTGAGGCACGCCATGATAACATTGAAGCTGATCCACACAATCGGGGTCAGGGAGGACCCCGGGGTGAGCAGGTGGTTCAGGAGCCGTGCCAGCAACGGCAAGTCCTCCACTTTCGCCTCCGAGTCCTTCTGCGGCATGGCGCCAAGGGCGGTGGAGGAGGTGGTCGATACGGTGGAAGGGGTATCCGCATGCTCCAATGATGGAGAAGCAGGGGGAGCAGTTTCCCTTGTCATAGTAGAGTCCTTCTCTGTAGAGGTGGGAGATGTGGCGGTCATCTCGCTAGTAAGCTGCTCCACGCCTCTTTGTTGTTGTTGTGTATGGCTGTGTCTTCCAACGGAAAAGAAAGCGAAAAAAGCGAAAAAGAAAAAAAAAAGGAACAGAAGATATAACAATTTAATGAAGAAGCGAAGGCCAGGACTATAGGTGAGGCGGGTGCGCACACCCACACATACGAACCAGGTTCCCTGTGGCGTAGTACATGTACATATATGTCATTTACCTGTTGTATGTGTGCTGGTTCATTGAAGAACGGGTTCGTGGTTCGGCGCCTCTTGTCCTGTTGTTACTGATTTGTTGTTGTTTGTTTTCCATCAGGCAATTGTATGGAGACGGAACTCTAGGCGTCCGTGCCACGGAGATTCGAACACCAAGACCCCTGCTGCCACCCACTTCAGACGGCAACGCAAGAAACATGAGCTGTGCGGTGGCGGGCGAGCTGCGGAGCGGTGATGGCCGTTGTTGTTGCTTGATGCTGGCGGGGTGGGCTCCTTGGATGGAAGATCTGGCAATAGAATCTTGTGGAGGAGGTCGAATTGCTTCACTGCTCCGCCGCCACTGCTGAACAGGTCGGTGAAGAACCCCCCGGAAGGCCGGCCGCGCCAGACGTAGATGTGTGTCATTCTTTCAGACACCGTTGCGATTTCGAGCGTTGTGGAGAAGGGGCACGAGGCGACGCTGAGTACAGGGGCCTTGTGGGCAACAAAAGACGACGTGGCGGTGGTGCGAGTGTGCAGTACGGAGACACAGCCGTCCCGCATCCCCACAGCGATGCTCTGTGTGCCGCGATGGAAACTGGCATTGGGCAGCTGCGCCGCGGCGATGCTGGACAGCTCCACCGCCTGGTCCATCAGGGCCGACTGCTCCACCTTAGGGGCGTTCCCAACGGCACGGAAGAGCGCTGCAATGGACTTCAGCAGTGGGTACGGCGCCTGGTAGCATTCCCAGCCATATCGGCGCAGTAGCCGCTCCTGCAACTGCACCGCCAGGGTTCGCCACCCTGATCTTTCTCGATAGATCCAGGTGAGGTAATGTTCGTGAAAGCAATACACATCACTGGAGGCAATACGCTCCAGGGCCGCTAGGGCAAGGCCCTCGACCCCACCACCGGCATCCATTCCTGCTGTGCTGTGCAGCAGCGTGGACGGGCCAGCCCCGGAGGCGTCATCTATTGTATGCGAGGAGGAGGCCGAGGCGAGACGCAGAAGGTGCTCCAGCCAGTCCTTTCTCGTAGTAGCGCTGGCTGCGGCACCGTCCAGCCAAAAGATATCGCCCAGTGAAAAAAACACAAGGAGGTCCTCCTGCGCCGCGGCGGCCCGCTCGCTCGGCTTGGCACCACCGCCGCTACCCCCTTCCGCTACGGAGGAGGTCGGGCGTCGGGGAACAGATCCAGCGGCCACTCCAGCACCGGAGAGGTCTTGCAATAGGTTGTTGGCCTTACTCCACAGCAGGTCCGCCAATTGCCGCAGCTCTGCCGTCGCTTCAAAGGTGGCGCGCCACACGAGGGCCATGGCGGCAAAGAAGCCAAAGTACTCCGCAGAGGAGACAGGAATGCCCATGAAGTCCATCAGTGTTATCGTTTCCGGCGCTCCTGCTGCTCCAGTCGACCTCCTATTGGCCTTCGAGTCTGGGGCGGCGCACATCGACGTTGGACTACCGTATGATGGAGGTCGGGTTGCGGTTGGTTGGGGGCTTGCCCTGGATTGCCGCAGCAATTCGACGAGCCGCTCCAAGGACTCACGGTTGGTCAGCTCCCGCACTAGCACGGGGAAGTTCACCCGGCAGAGGGTGTACGACGAGACACGAAAATTTCGAAAGTGGCGGAAATACGCCAGCAGAAGACACTCGGGGGCGGTACAGGAGGCGATCTTCGCATGCTCCACCAGCCCCAAGTGGAGATGCTTCACGGTATCAAACACCGGTTCGTACGACGCCGCGGAGCAGCCAAAGTCGAAGAGTGCAGCACCCATCCGAATCGCGTGGAGAAGCTTCTCCTCCCCAGCGTTTGGAGCGACGCACAGGCCGATGCGATTCATCGTATGCAGCAGCGCATCGCCGGGGTTGTGGTACGTCTCCGCCTGGCACCGCGCGGCGCAGCTCCCGAGGAGTAGGGTGAAGGCCACGTGAAAGGCTTTAGACGGTGTGCGGGTGGCGTGGAGGCCCGCCACGAGCTGCTGGATATCAATGACAAAAGAGAAGTGGGCGGTCTCGCAGAGGCGGTAGGGGCGCAGGGCGACCCCGCTCCATTCACACTTGTGTTGTCGTACAGTGGTGGGGAGCCGCCAGCACCGAAAGGCCATCACGTCGGCCAGTGCCTCCAGCTGGCCGCTCGATATCCGCCACACGCTAACCTTTTCATCACAGCACAGATATAACAGTCCACTCGACGCGTCCACTTCATAGTCCGTCAGAGGGGAACCGTGCGACGCCGCGCAGATACGGCTCAAGGCGGTGCTATGGGTGCACACCGTACCCCCGGGGTGGGAAACAGACAAGAAGAGCGCGTCGCACCCTTCGAGATCTGCGGCGTCATGGTGGAAGGCGGTGACAGGCTGTGCATGTGCCCAGCGCGTCTCGCACAGGAGGAGCCCATCGCCGCGGCTGCTCCTCCGTGCTTCTTCTTCTTCTTCCGACGCAGCAACAGCAGCCGCCGCCTCCGCCTCCGCCTCCTCTCGCTGCTGAAAGGTCAACACCGTCCCGTTGAGGTACCCCACGAGACACAGCAGCCGCATGGAGACACCGCCCCCTGCGGCGCTGATGGAGTGTGCAGCGGCAACGGAATCGGCGTTGGTGTACGATGACGTGTCCCCCACACGCTGCACTACCTCCACCACGGATATGCAGGACACCTCCTCTGGCTGCGGTACGCAAGCGATCTGCACCGTTCGATGGTTGGTCACCAGCACACACGCGCCGGAGTGTTGGTAGACGCACACCAGCCCGTACTCCTCTCCAGCAAGGAGGGCCAGGGTCAAGAGGGAAATGCGGTCCCCTTCGACCCGCGGCCCGCTCGGTTTCCGCCCTTCTTCTGTCATCCTTATGAACTCGCCTTCTCTCTCCTCCGCCTCATCGTACAGATAAAAACCCGCCTCGGAGGGGGCGTAGGGGTTATGGGCAGCAAGGAGCAACACCAGTCGGGGTCGGGGGGTATGGAATGGATGAGGCCCTCCATCGCTTTGGTGAACGAAGCTGAAGAGAAGAGCACCTGGAGGAGCAGCCGGAAGCCGCCCCCCACCATGGGTCTGGATGTTGCATTGAAGAATATTACCCAGCCGCGCATTCCTCGTGAGGCACAGACGGTACGTCTCAAATGAGCAATCTTGACGGAGGAGGAGGAGGCGTACCTCGAGGCTCGGCGGCGTGCTACACCGGCTTCCCTCGACAACGACGCCGGGAGAGGACCCCAGGCTACCACAGGCGATGCACGCTCCCGTCGTAAAAGGCATCAAGGAAACATTAAACAGCGACAACGCCTTCTCCAGCCCACCGCTCCGGGGTCCAGCACCACCGAGTCGTGCGGTCACGCACAGCTCCTCGGCCCCAACAAAAATAACCGCAAGGTCTTCCTCCATCCCAGCTGAAGAATCGGCGGGGAGAGACGTCGTCGCCAGTGTCACGATTGGGGTGAACGTCAGCAGCCCTAGGGATTGATGTGTTTGTCTTGTCGTCAGGCCTCCGCCAAGCGGACTAATCTCAATCTCTACGGAGATCCCAAAGGACGTTATAGACGAGGTCGAGAACAGGATGTATCGGTCCTTCGTAAGGCGGTAGCATATCAGTGATTCGCTCCAGCTCTTGTCGATGGCGGCGGCTGGTACGACGGAGGCATCGCATGTATAGAAGCTCAGGCCCACGGGTTCTCCCTTAGAAAAGCGGATCAGCGATGTATGCGAGTGCGAGAGACCGATTAAGGTGCCGTCGGACTTGGACTGGCTCTTGACCCAGATGGTATCGTGATCATCGTTCGCGGTCAATGGGAGGAAGCACGCACCATTCACCAACGGGGAGGACCCCGACACCGATGCCGTCGGCAGGTCCACCAGCGCCACAAGGCCCGCACTAGATAACAAGAGAATCCTTTCCGTGTCGCTATGGATAAGGGCTACAGAGTCACGTGGTTGAATGAGTATGTCTGTACTTCTTGATGGCATGGGTTCTTTCAGAGATGGTCCGGCTGAGTAATCATACAGCGCACCATCTTTGAGAAGGGTGAAAATCTGGCCCCGATCTACGGTTCGAAAAAAAAAAGTTCCGTGCACGTTGTAAATCGGGTTTGTGCCAGTGGATTCGAGCACAGAGCAGAGGTACACACATGAGCCACTAATGTAGCAGAAGAAGTTGTCATACCCGAACAGTGCGCTGGATGATGCATCATGCGGTTCTTCATGAATGCTCGTCACTGCATACATCATGTGTGACGCGCACAACGAAACGTTGGATTCCATTTCTCGCATCGGCCTGCAAGTATTTCTGTTTCGTTTTCTGTTTTGCTTTATTCTTATAAAAAAAAAATAATATCAAACCAACACATAGGAAGAAAAACAAGAAGGGCGTTCATCGAATCGTAAGATGCAACGGCAACACAAGAAGACGTAGAATATACCCCAATTGCCGCACAAGTAGCGGCGAAGCACTCAAAAGAGCAAATATATATATCAAAAAAAAAGAAGTTGAAGAAAAGGGAAACAACAGGTGCTCCTCTTCATCCTTTTTTCCTCCACATTTGTTTTAAGGAAACATGGTTCTTGCTGATCAATAATCGTAATGAGTGCGTAGATCAATCATCGAGAAACAAGGTAGATATCCTACTCTTTGTCCCCTGTCTGCAGGAGACGGGTTGGCCCGCACCCAACTCTTTGGAGCAAACGGCAGAAAACTAGAAAACGATTGATTGGTTCGTCCACAAAAGGAGAAGAAGGGGTTCTTCCATTCTGATCTACAGCTGAGGGGGTAGGCATTGAACTACAATACTTTTTCATTTAACGTTGACGTTGTATGTAGTTTTGCTGCTAGAATGATGTGCCAGAGCGTCCGCCTAAGCAAGAAAGGGGTTGGAAGTCCCATCATTAGACGGTGTCAAAATCGGGCTGAAGGGAATGATATTCAATAATAGGTTTTGCTAGCGCTAGGCTCGATGAGCAATAACGGCGCACTGACGGCACAACCATTCCATTCCCGCTATAGGCAGTGAATCACAATTGTCAGGGAATTTTTAATCTGTTGTTTTTTAATTCTTCAAATTAGGTGTGATGGAGGCACATTTATGGGGCGTGCAGTGTAGGTTCGTTATAAGTTGCTCAGTGGAAACTCGCAAAAAAAAAAAATCAAATGTGTTCAGTCTACTAAATGAAATGTCATCATATTTTGTGCGGTCCCGTTGTGCATCCAGGAACGTTGACAAAATCTTCAAATTCGTAGCACTTTCGATGAGGGCAGCATTGCCAGTACTTCTGGGTATCCCAAATAACTGGTCCTCCAGAATGAAAAGTGCATGCTGTGTCATTGTTCTCCTCCACAAAGAACTCTTTGTTGCATCCAAAATTGCGACACTTCGCCTTTCCATTTACTATCTTCTGCTCTGGATGCGAAGCCATTGCTCCTTCAAACTCTCTGGGGCCTGTACTTCTTCTCACCGGCTGTGGAACTTCGTTGGCTTGTGCAGAAACATTTGCAGTAGGCTGCAAGGGTTTGTTCATCATCTGCTCCTGAGGATACACAAATGGTTTTCTATTAGTACTGTGCTTGCCTACTTGGCACGTTGGAAGTTGTTGAAATTCTTCCCAGTCAAACGCTTTGTGGGTTGGGCAGCAAGCCCAATGTTTCTCCAAATCGTGAAAAACCGGTCCTTGGCTGTGAAAGTGGCATAAAGTATCGTCATTCACTGCCGGATCGAAAAGCATTCCACATCCGAAATTTGTGCATCGAACCTCATTGCTTGAACTTTGTTCTACAGGAGTAACTTTTTTATGTACTATCGTCAGTTCGTTATATTCATGAATATGTTTACCAATAATGTCTGTACCCTGGAGGACTAATCCACCACATTTTATTTCGAGTTCGTCAGGTGAAAGTAGAGAATCACCAATCTTCTTATTTAAGTTCTCTAGAAAAAAAATGAGCAAGCGGCTACATGGGCTTTCAAGCCATGCTTCTGGAATATTCGCCTTCACCTTGAAAGGTTTTTCAGGTGAAAATATAGAATCTCCTCCTTCCTTCCCGCTGTACGAAATGTAAACCTTCATGACCACAAAATAATAATAGTAATAATAATAATAATAATAATAATAATAATAATAATAATAATAAATCAACGAAACTACTATTTTAAAAAATGGTCGAAGTATTGTTGTTCTTGTTACAAAGAGTAAGGGGGGGATGTGAAGATTTTATTATTATTATTCCTTCAGAACTTAGCCAGGAAATTCTCCAAGGAACTCACAACTAGCCACCTGACGGTATAATTGGGTTTGATTTGTATTGTTTTGTTTTGTTTTTGTTGTCGTTGTCGTTGTTGTTACCAAATATATTAAAATTTAAATTTTTCAAAGAACCTCTTTAAGTAATCTATGAAAATAAAAATACATATAATCATTCATATAAAATTCATGCCCTAACCATTCTTCGGAAATTCGAGTGTTGCAAAGTAGTAAGATAAATTAGACCCTAGGCTTGATTTTTCAAAGGGTTCTATTCGGGTGGGGAGGGAGGTTAAAACAACAAGAAATAGGAATCAATCATTTGGAGATCATAGAAAAATAAAAAGAATGTAAAACAAAGCAGATGAAAAATAGTTAGAGATGAAATGTTAAGAAGCTGACATTAACTCTTAAGTTGATTTTCCAAGGCTCCCAAGAAACCTTTTTGTTTTTCTGTTTCCTCTTCACACTTTCGCATCCTCCAGACATACAAAGGGACGGCGGGATGGTTGTAGAGCTGTTGTGTTATTGTGTATTTAAAGATTGTGTTTATTTTCTTTTGAAAATGGTTTTCCATTTATTTTTTTTAGTTTTTATATTGGTTATTTTTCGTTTGTTTGATTGTTTGATGTAATTTTTGGTGGTACCAAAAAGGTGTTAATGAATAAAGAATATGAAACTGAGTTGAAGTTCGAACAGTATCGCTGAAGTGCAAGGTAAAAGTTTGTTGTGATGTTATTTTTATTTAAAAAAATAAAATCTTGGAGCCTTCTGTGACTCTGAGAAAAACTTCTGCTCTTAATGTGAGAAGTGATAAAAAATTATAAGCAATATATATAAGAGCCTTCCGTCCTTTCTCAACACCTTGATTAAGCGAGGAGGATACACCCACTTTCTTTTTGAAAACTCAGAAGAGTTGTTATCTATCTAAATTCCTTTATCAATATGACTCTATCAATTATGACACTCGATAATGTTTTATACAACCTAAATGAAAAATTCGATCTGTTATACAAAAGAAGGTATTAGGTTTCACTAGGAAGAAGAAGACATAGTAGTACTGAAAGAGAGACAGGCGATACAGAAACCGATGCCAGCATTTATTTTCAGCTATGTATACGAATACATTAAATTTAAAACGTCATTTTTTTTATAAATAATAATAATAATAATAATAATAATAATAATAATAATAATAATAAGATAATAAAAATAAAAATAAAACTCTCATGTTAATTATGATTAATTTATTTCTGCTAATAGAGATATTACTAAAAATATATTATCATTACTATAAAAATTTCGGTTATTGATCGTAATAATTTTTTGTGTGAAAAATAATTTGCAGAATGTATATAATAATAATACTGAAAAGCATACAAATAGTATAAATAAAAGTAAATAAACCTAGCTTTAAAAAAAAAAACTAACATATCTACTATCTTCCTTTATATATATATATACTTCCGTCATATTGTATACCTTCTTCTTTGCCATCAGTATCACAATAAAGTGTAGCAACTGTATGCATTTTTTTTTGGGGGGGGCTCCCGTTCAACCCGTAAGCGGGGCTAAAAATGGACCGGGAAAGTCTTGAACTCCAAACGCTGGGTTCTCGGTGTGAACCTTCATTTCGCTTCCCCAAACTTAATAAGGAGGAGGAGAAAGAAAAGAAGAGAGGGCGACTCACCCGCGCCTTTAAGCCAGGCTTTTCGTGCCAAAAGGGGAAAAATGGGAAGAGGGGGCGGGAGCGCGAAAAAGGAAAAGAGCAACCCCCGGGCAGAAATGCGCGGCGTGCCTTCGAAACGCGCCCGTGTTTCCGGGCGCCTGGCGGGCCCGCCCCCCAGCCCCAGTTTTTCGCCGCCCCCCACCCAAAACAACAACAACAAAAAAAAAAAAAAGGTTAGGTGCACAGTTTTTTGTTTTTATTATCAATTAGTTTCTTCTCAGCCAACCGGAGCCCGCGAGGATCCCCAGCCCTCGGGAAGGACTGGGGGGTAGAGGTGTGGGCCCTCAGAGCGCCCAACCTCACTCTTGGCTATGTTGAAACTTGAGTTCTTTTGGGGCCTGCGAATCGGCCGCCCCCCCCTGCGATAATAAAGGGGGATCCCGCCAACACACCATGGCGCGCCATAAATTCCATGCCGTAGCCCGGTTCGAAACGGCAAGATAAAAAAAGCCCGAAGGCTTTTTGTATGTCTGCGGCCCGCGCCGGACCCCCATACGAAAGAAAAACGGCACTCGTTTTTTGGCAACGCTATAGCGGCACTATTAATCTTACATGCGCGAAGGAATAAATTATAAAACTTCACGATAAACTTCATTTACTTTAAAAAATACAATAATAATAAATTAAAGGGGAAAATTAATTAAAGGGGAAAAACGCAGCATAGGATAAAGAAAAAATTGGTATTCACTCTGGCTGGAAGAAGTTTAAAAATAAGGAAAGTAAAGAAAGAAGAATAGCGTTGCATAGCGGAGCAAATTGCCCGAAGAAGATGGCGCACACAATCTGGCAAATTCAAGAGGCTTTCCCTTAGCACAGCAAAAAAAAAAGATAGCATATCTATTATTTTTTCCACAAGAAAAAAGACAGAAGGGGAACGAGGGAGGTTGTATTTTTTTTTTCAGCCAGTGGAAAAAAAGAACGGACACATCATACAATTCACGTGTGTATAGCCGTAAAAATATGAAGGACTGAGAGGAAACAAAGAGAAGTATGTCTATCCGGGGTGTTTAATATATACATATTATGGTTTTTACCATGCTGGTATTCACATTTTTGTTTTCTTTATATATAAGAAGTGCTTTTCTGTGGATATAATTTTCATTTATTATTATTACTAGAATTTTGAGCCAATATTTTATGCAATGATGGCATCATCAAAATAAGAAGGAAAAGAAATATACCATATATACCACACTTTTATTTAACCTTATATATAATGAATCAGCTGGCATCACATCCACTACCAAGTGGATTTTCCGTTCCTAAAATAGCTTTTACTTGCTCCTCATTTATTTCATAGACTCCAAAATATAATCCTAAAATTCTCTCGAGTAAGAGTTAAGTGTAAGCTCGTTTTTTCTCTTTATTATAAAACACTCATTATAAAAAATACAATTAATGAATAGAGAAGCCACTTTCTTTTTTTAGGAACAGAAAAGGAGTACTCCTTAATAGTCCGAATTTCAATGTCAATTGTTGAATGTTATTATTATTATTATTATTATTATTATTACTATGGTGATATCAATACATATAGTTGTAAATTATTCATTTTTCAGTACTCATATATTATTACCCGGATTAACTGTTCATATATATTGCATAAACAAAGACAAATGGGACCCGAAACCTGTCATTTACAGAGAATATTGATCTTTATTTTATCGCACAGTATAATTACATTAAGAGAAAAATATATAATATTATGCTACGTTAATCCTTTTGTTTATGTAGTGTATCATCTACTTGCAAATAAAGACAAAAGTGACTAAAAACTGCGATGTTTGCCGGTTCCATCCTGTGTGGAGATTTGTGAGTCCGTTGAACTATTACTGTACTTATTCGCTACGAGAAACATTTAGTGCATATTGCTGATTAAAATGTGTAAAAAAAAATGGAGTAAAAATAATAAAAGAGAGAAAAACATTAGAATGAAAAAATATAAGCACATTAGGCTTAACTCTACTATTAGATATGCGTGATTAGGCTAGAGCTGATTCAAAAACAAGAAGGGCACGCTGCTTTTTTTTTCCTTCTTTTTTTGAGCTTCAGAATGGTGAGCGGAATAATGCTCCAGTTTATCAACCCTTATTTTTCGTTGTAATAAAGCTACGATATGAAACAAGAGTAAACATAGAAGGTGCAGTGAAAGTACTCCTTGATGAATCTGTGGACCTATGTTATTGTATTGTTGTGGGGCCCTGCACGTTGGTTGAATTTTTTTTTGCTTCTCTCTCGATGTATTTCCAAATGAATCTGACCTCTGAACTGCATTATATATATTGGCATTTTCCTTCATCGTTGAACTCTCTGTCATTAATTATATTATTATTTATTCTACATTTCTGCAAGTATATCCGCTATCTTGCCTTGAATCTGGCTCATGACTTAGTTTGTACTTGGCGCGTGTACATACCAATGATTACGAAGTCCAAACACACTCACTACATTCTGAACCCTCATGTTGTGGGTGGGTGTCATCATTCGATATATTATTATGAACTTTATTTATGACATATTTCCGTTATCATTAACCGTTGCAAGAGTTTTAAAAAATGCGAAAATGCATAGTTTAACTGTAAACTCTTTATAGTCCAAGTCAGAGGGTTCTCATTTAGTGGGCTCTACTCGCTATTAAAATGGGAACGCGTGTGATACCATACTACTCGACTACTCGACTGACTAAGTAGTCGCCAAAAGAGACCCTAGAAAGTTGTACCTCCTTCTTACTCCCCTCTTCGTCTGCTACTAATTTGATCGACAATATTGTCTTTCATTTCGTATCTTTTATCCAAATGTTATTTCATCATTGCATTTCATCATCAAAATACGCATAGAATTGTACGAATCAATTTTCTCGTCAATTTCCTGGATAGTGACAGAATTTCTTCTTGTGTTAACTGTTTAACAATAATAAATCACTTTTTAAAAATGAGCAAAAAGGAGCAAACGGAAGAAATGAACGACACTTCAATGCCACAAAGCAGTACCACACACAAAGCACGTAGGGGAAAGCATTCCTCACAAGATGCGCCAAAGACCAAATCGATAGCCGAACAGCTTCAAAAAGTGCTGTCTTCGAAGGAATTGGGGGAGCTCAATAGTCTCGCAAAGCAAATCCGTAGTACTCCATGGAACTGTCAGGAGTATAAGGAGTATTTTGAGAAGTTGGGTGAGAAAGGTGTGCAGCAGAAGTGGATCCCCTACTGCAGTCACAAAAATATCCCAGATATAACCACACGAGCTGTCGTCCTCATGGTGCTCAACTGTTGCGAAAAGATGTCTGAAAAGCATCTTCAATGCTGGGAATCGCTCTTTGACCAAATGGCATGCGAATGCAGGGACACGGATACGGCAGAAGGCTCCCGCACTGGGAAGCTCTTTTCTTTTACTCCTGAGGATCTTCGCATTGTGTGGCGCCACCCTAAATTAGCGTCATCTGTTATTTCTAATCTTCTTCACCGGAGAAAGGAAGAGTTAGTTACATTCTTCGAACATTTAGTAGAAAACATTCCGAAGGAGTACTTAACGTCACCGAACTATATGGCGGATGTCGTGCGTGACCTCCATCTGCCTGAGCTCAGGTGGAGTACCAGAGATATTTCTCTACCATCCATCATTACGACAGCCTTTCACGAATACACAAGAGTATGGGCGACAATGGTGCCCCTCACACCCAGTACACGTCTGGGGTGGGACGAAGGGTATTTGTCCACCCTGGCAGCAGCAGTTTTGAAGATCCTCGACCCGTTGAACAACGGAGAGTCTCGTGATAAGATGGCGGACCTCGAAGAGGAACTCAATTTCCGTCTATTGGTATGGAAGACGCAAATCATTTCTATTCAGGATATATTCAGTGGTATGTTAAGGCGGTGGGATTCAACAGCTGGGAAGGAAGCCTTTTTCGCCCAACTGGGAGACAGCTACCGCCACTATTTGATTTATTTCTTGCCTGCGGACGTGTTGAGGCGTCTGATTCCTGCCACAGCCGTGGGAGGCGCGGCGACGAACTGGGTCCAGCGTCTCGGTAAAGTCCAATCCATGCCCACTCTCAACGATGGTGTCTTCTATCAAAAGTTGGGTTCTCTGCTCGCCGAGAAAGCAGCAGCAAATGACCCCTCCCTCGTTGATCCCGAGAAAGGAAATGCTCATCAGCGAGCATTCATACTTCTTTATCTCACAAAAGCCTTTCAAGTCCTTCAAGTGGAATCCTTCTTTTCTACTCCCGAAAAGTTCGTGGAACTCCTTCGTTCCGATATGGTGAGCCGTAGCAATCTGTTCGTGCAGTGCGTGTCACTATGGGCGCGACAGGGCACGACCGAGCGTATCGCGATCAAAGCGTCGCTGCGTCCGCTGGACCCGCATGACATGGCGCTGTACCAGGTACTTGCAATGCTGGATCAAAGCAGCACCGTCTCGATTCTGAAGGATGCCGGTGTCGACGTCGTCGATCTCGATCTCTGCCATAGCCTAGCGGAACAAGTAAAGGAGTTAGGCCAGCTTACCATCGTGCAGGTCCTCTGCTCCTACTGGCCGGACCTGCGGGAGAAGATTGCGATGGACCTAGGGATTGACAGGGAGTGGCTGGATGGTCCCTGTGAGACCAAGTGGGAGAACGAGTCCATGAGACGCCTTGTACAGTGCACGAGGAACGTGGTGTCATTTGTCTCGAAGATTCCCGCTGCCGCCTGTCAACTCGTGCAGCAGATGGCGTCCAGTAATGCGCAGGTGAAGTCTGTTTTGTTCGATGCCAACATGAGGGAGTACTTTAGGAGCGAGAAACGCACCCTATCGAACGTCGAAGAAGATATTTTAGATGCCATCCGTGTGTCTCAGAAGCGGTTAGAAGAGTTCTTCGCACTGTTGTTAACAAACAGTAAAGAGCTCTCCACGGAGAAGGTACGCATGGTGTACAAGGAACTCGGCGAGGGAGGCTGGTCACTGGATGCCGAGTTGTCGGTGCTGAGCGATACAAGCATGTGCCGTCAGTTGTGTGATGCAAAGAATGTGAAGGAGGCGAAGTGGAGGCTTAATGAGGTCATGGCCCAGCTCACGCTGCTCACGGATATGCGGAAACTTCTATGCCCGGATGGTGGGGTACCGACAGCCCTTTGCCAATTCAAATTTCAGTGCAACGAAGATTCTGTACTACAAGCGTGTGTGTCGATCGTCCGGGGTGCGAGCCCTCTGGAAATGAATATCGAGCACCTGAAGAAGGTCTCGGACGAGGTGGCCCGACTATTCCCCCAGGTAGAGGATGTGAGAAGCCTCGGGAGAATCTGCAACATTCTCTCTAGGCTGGAGCTCATCACGCACGTTTGGAGCTTCTTTTCAAGGAATCCCACCTTCGTCGGCGAGGAGAACTACACGTACAGCTTTGCAGAGCAGGTGGATGGATACATTTCGAAGCTTCGCAAGCAGAAGGCGCAGGTCATGGAGCAGTTTAAGTTCCTGAGCCATGCCGTAGTTGTTCTCCTCCGCAGCAGTCAGAAGAACACATTCGAGGAGACGGCGTCCTTTATTTCTCGCTCGACGGCGTTCCGTAAGCAATTAGCGTCGGAAGAGAAGGACTGGGTATCTTTTGTAGAAAGCCTCGAGAGCATTGACAGCCAGATGCGCATTGTGGAGGACATATTCAGAGACAAGGAGGACCCCTTCGATGTTGTGGTGTCCCAGTTCGAGTTCGCGCAGAAGGGGTTTCTCTTTTTTTACAACCTGGAGAACCAAACGGTCTCGATGGCATTCGACAAGGATGGAGTGGTGGAGCACTTGCAGCACACCGATACCCAAGAGTTCCTCCTGCAGCTGCGTTTCGCCGTGAGGGATGACGTTACTAGATTCCAGGACGCCAATGCCGATGTGTCTCGGTTTCTCCGCCGCTTCGAGGACCTCTTTAAGAAGCAGGCGGCCCTGCGTGCATTGCACAGCGCAGGGCACCCCGAGTTCGTGGTATCACAGCTGGTTGTTCCCTGCGGTGACGCCCCACCTTCAGGAGCGGCATGGTTGGGGGCACACAAGATCATACCCTTGCACACCATGGATCACCTTGATGACTTGACGGGCAGTTGGGTTCGCGAGCTCAGCGAAAAGCGTAAAGCGTTCCCGTGGCTCACGCTGTTATCGTTCCACGTCGCGCTGGAGCTCTCCTCCGCCCTGCAGGCCATTCAAAGCCGAACGACTACCGCTGCAGACAAACAGATACATATTCGCAAGGCGGCTGTGATTCTGTACCATGTGGTTGCGGCAGACACCAACCTGGAGGCGTGCATCCGCCGTGCGTGCGACTCGGCACGCCCCATGGAGGAGAAGTTGGAGAACTGGCTCGAGTACCTGACGCGGGTCCTGGGCGAGCTACCCCCCGGAGCCCTTCCCGCCCCGTCTTCCACGAGGCCGTCCTCGTCTGTGCAGGAGGAGGAGAAGGAGCACCGTTGCATCCTGTACGCCTGCGACAAGGAGAAGGACGTGTGGTCGGCCCTGGGCACGATCTACCACGCGAGAAGCCCGCTGCCCTTTGAGGTGCTCTGGTGCGACCCCGCCACCGATCTTGCCTGTCTGGACACCCTTCTGCGGCGCGCCCAACTTTTTCAGCAGTACACCTTCACTCTTGTGCGCTCAGAGCTCCTCCCCTACGCCCATCAGAACATCCTCGTGCAGTTTCTTCTGAGTAACTCGGGCCTCTACAACATTTCTTTTGTGGAGTGCGGGGAATCGGTCCTACGAACGGTGCAGCGCGTTCAAGTGAATCTTGTTCTCGGTGGGACACGAGGCAAACGCTTGTTCCCCGTGACGTGCTACACGGGGCCATCTGGCTGTGGGAAGACGTACCAGCTGCGAAAAGCCGTTGCCGCTCGTGCAGATGACGCGCTGTGCACACTGGTTGTAACAGAAGGTTTTTCGCTCAGCAGAGCCATCGACGAGCTCATGAAAACGGTGGCGGGCGGTTCCCCTTTCGGGGACAGCGGGGGAGGCTTGCTGGTCGCTGTGCAGTTCAGCTTCGGGTGCTACTTGGATAAGGAGCGAGGAAAGTGGGCCACGCTTCTCCGTCAGGTGAACAACTTTTTGTTTGGGCTGCTCAACATGGGGTGCGTGGAGGACAGCGTGACGGGTACGTTTGTGGGGATTCCGCCGTCAATGCGGGGCGCCACCGCCGTGCTGGTGGAGCTGCCCCCGCATGAGTTCTTCGCGGAGATGGCACGCAGCAGCGGGGATTCGGCTCCAGGGGGGGTGGGAAGCGTGTTTCCGTTGCTTCAAGACGCCGGGACGGCGCGGAGTGGGGGGGCGCCGTGCACACACGTCAACTGCAGAGAAGAAAAGTTCGATCTAGGTGAAGAGGGGCGAACCATCGCGACGTATCTGAAGGCGTACGACGACAACACAATCGACTTAAAGTACGATGGCGCCGCTCGGAAGGACTTCGACGTTCTTTTCATGCTGGACATCTCCGGCAGCATGCGCCGCAACAGCCGGTTAGAGATATGTAAAGACCAAATTCTGATTATTGTAGAGTCGATGACGGAGAAGGACCGTATGGGTCTGTGTACGTTCAATGACGCCATACACGACATCTGGGATCTTAACTACTGCACGACAGGCAACCGAAAGGAATTCACCAACCGGCTGGGGGCGGTGACGTACAGCGGGGGGTCATGCCTCTTCCAGGCGATGGTGCACGGTGTCCATCTCCTCTTAAATAAGAAAGAGGTACGGGAAGACCGCAAGATGTATTTGGTTGTCTTGAGTGATGGTTCACCGAACAGAGAAGGATATGATGAAATCGTCTTCCTGCTGCCGAGTGAAGCTGCGATGAAAATTAATGTCATCTTTATGGCGATTGAGACGGGAGTAGGGCATACCAAGGCAATTACCGAGATTGTTCTACGACACGACAACGATCGCTTCATTTCCACGACAGATAGCCCAAAGAGTCTGACGGATGCGTTTGGCGTGGTCTGTGAGCACCTCTCCGTCAACGAGCAGATCGCCATGCATGCGGAAGAGATGACCGACGCGGAAGTACCTGCACTCATCTGGAAGTACATGAACCCCGCCGCCCATCCCGAGTGGACCAGGATCCATCTAGCCTTGTGGTTGCAGTACATGCGGCGCCGGTGTGCGATACTAGCGGCCTCATCCTCTTTTGATAAAAATACGGACAGGGAGAAGTACGGAAGCACGACGATGCGGCTGATGTTGATGGAGGCGGAGCATGCGGTGAGCAAGAACCACGTTCAATGGTCCGAGCGCTCTCATGAGCATATGGTGTATCGGTCCGAGGCAGTCGAGAATGACGCGGGGGAGCAGGTTCTGGACTACAAGTGGAGCATCATCGCCACGAATCAAGCCAATGATGCAGGGTGGAGAGAAAAGCTTTCCTTGCTGCACAGTCTGTCCATGCACGTCCCGAGCAACGCGGAGTTGGAGGAGTCGCGGGTCCTTGAGTCCTACCTGGCGTACGCGGTGGGGGTGGATCTGCACGATCCGCAGGTGGTACCCCCGTTTGATTTCCCCTTGGGTACCCTTCCCGCCCTCAGGGAGCACTGCTTTGTCCTCACGGTGGACTACCTGATGAAGATGCTGCTTATCAACGAGCGCATCAAGTGCAAGGCGCCCTGCATTGTGATGGGAGAGACGGGCGTGAGCAAGACCAAGGTGACGGAGATGCTCTTCAAGCTGCGCAACTCTCGCACGTACCACCAGCAGTCTGGGCAGCGCCTGAGCGACATCGTGGACCGGGACAGCAGGAACTCTATAGACAAGGATGTTATTCAGCGCGAGGTCTGCGAGTGGCTGCGCATCCCGCTGGTGCCGCTGTGTAGCCAGAACGGCGACTCCCTCGTGGCACGCTGCCGGGACAGCCAAAACCTGCGAGAAACGCTGGCCGAGGGCCTGCTGGACGTGCTCCGCCACGATCCCTCGCTGGATCCGTTGGGCGGCACAGGGGCTCTTCCGCTCACCTGCCTGAAGGATATAAAGAAGGATACTAATGCAGTTCGGGTGCTGTCGTGGTTCATGGACCGGAAAGCCACGGAACGGTACGAAGAGCGGCGAAACTGGATGTTCATACCGGTCAACATGCACGCAGCGATGTCTATGGCCGAGATCGAGCATATTGTTCGTGGTGCTGGCGAGCGTGCAGAGCGTTTGCAAACGATGGGTCGGGAGCTGGACAACTTTTTACTTCACAAGGAAGCGGAGATTTGTATTTTCTTTGACGAGTTCAACACGTGCTCGCATATGGGTCTGCTGAAGGAAGTGATTCAGGATCGCTCGTTGATGGGTCTGCCACTCCCCACGAACCTGGTGTCGATTGCCGCGTGCAACCCGTACCGCAAGCGGCAGCAGGTGCACGACACCATTCGAATGGATGAGCAGGGAACCGAATGGACGTCAGGACACTACAACGTCAGGCCGCTGCCGCGTTCGCTGGATGATATGACGTGGGACTACGGCGCGCTGAGCGGCATGCAGGAAGAGGAATTTATTCGGAAGCGGCTTGCCTTTGAAACCCTGGACGGCATTCCCCCGGGGCGGCGCGGGGCACTCCTGACGGAAATATCGGAGTGCGTTGCCGCCGCACAGCAGTGCACGCGAGCTTTCGCCACGGCGCATGTGCACACCTCGATGGAGGCGGCGAGCGCCAATCCGCATGGCATCGCGGAGGCCGAGCGCCGCGGCAGCTCTGCTGTTTCACTGCGGGACATTCTCCGCTTCTTTCGCATGTTCAAGTACTTCCGCGAGGAGATGGAGCCGACCCTGCGGAACACGCTGTTCGGGCCCCGTCCGGGCGATGCGCATGAGATGCAGCCGGAGGAGGTCACGGAGGTCATCCTTCGAAACTCGATGCGCCTGTCGATTGCCATCGTCTACTACCTGCGTTTGAGCGTGGATCACGATGAGGCTCGGAGCTTTCGGAAGGAATTTGCATCGTATATGCTGTCGACGTGGTCCCTGGATGTGGAGGCAGCGGTTTGCCACGCCATCGATGTGGTGATGAGCAATACCAAACTTGGGCCAGGCATCGTCGAGACCCAGAGCCTCCAGGAAAACCTCACCATTATTCTCCTCTGTCTGGCGTCTAAAACCCCACTTATCATCAAAGGGCCCCCAGGAACGTCCAAGACGCTGGCGGTGCAGATCCTGTGTGCGAACGCCCACGGCGAGTTCTCTATAACCCCCTTGTATACCCTTCTGCCCGCCATGATATCGGTGCACTACCAGTGCAGCCGGCAGAGCTCCAGCAGAGAGATAACGGAGGTCTTTGAACGCGCCATCCGGACCCAGAAGTCCTCGGATGAGCACGGGGCGGCGGAGACGATCTACTTCGTCTTTATGGACGAAGCGGGCCTCCCGGAGGAGGAGCGAGAGAGCCTCAAGGTGCTCCACTACTACCTGGAGAGCAACACGCGCCGAGCGACGGAGATTGGTTTCGTAGCGATCACCAACCAACTCCTGGACGCGGCGAACAGCAATCGCTGCAACATGCTATCCAGAGCGAAGTACGATGGGGACGAGCTCAAAACTTTGGCGGAAGGGTGTCTCGCGCTGAAAACACCAACAGCGGAATGCCAGACGGATGTGTGTTTAACAGCAACCGCAGCGGGAGGGCCGCCCACTAGCAACGGAGGCCGTCGACTGTCCATGCAGGAAGTCGTGCACCGGCTGTGTGATCGGTTTGAGGGATTTATCGGCTTGCGTCAGGGGAACAGCCGCGACCGGGTGGGAGAGTCGGGCGAGAGCACCATGTGCAGCCAGGCGAGATGGCTCATACCGGACGGCTGCGCGGACTTCTTCAGTCTTCGAGATTTCATGCATCTGTTCAAACTTCTGGGTCGCATGAGGGAGAAGCAGGCCAGCGTCCCCGTCTCGATTGCCACCCTCTCAGAGGCGTGCCAGCGCAACTTCAACGGCCTCCCCCCGGACGAGGTCCGCCGGCTTCTCGCCTTCTTTCTGGCGGACTTTGAAGGGTCCGCTGCCGAGCTAGACCTCATGCAGAACCCAGCCATCCTGGTGGGCAAGTCCATGGCGGAGTCCCAGGAGCACGACGGCGCCCCTGTGTCTCGTTACCTACTGGTCACCGATACCACCACCTGCGATGCGGTTCTGTCAGACATCAGCCATGTCTTTGGCGTTCAGATGATTCGCATGGGCCGCTTTAAGCACGGCGTGAGCCAGGAGGAGATGAAGGCGCTGGGGGATTTGTGCTGGCGAGCCGGCCAGGGTCACCGGGTGGGACTGGCGGGAACTCAATCCATCCACGAAAGCCTCTACGATTTGTTCAATCAGCACTACAAGCTGGTCCGGCAGCAGGGAAAGCGCACGATACTGCGCACCAATGTGGCGGTAGGCTCCCTCTCCGTCGCTTGCGACGTGGATCCTGCGTTTGGTTGCCTCGTCTTCATGTCTGAGGCCGAACTCCACGCCGCACCCGCGGCGTTTCTGGATCGCCTGGAGAAGTATCGCCTGCACGTCTCGGATCTTCTCCACTATTATCTCATGCAGCGCAGCCGCGATACCAGCCCCTTGTGGAGCATCACCCAGGCGATCGTCCGGCCCCTCTACGATGCCATAACAGAGCTTATACGCAGCATGGGGTACGACGCTTTCTTCGGCGTGCAGTCAGGTCAGACAATCGACTCTGCCGTGCTAGCGTTGCTGCGCCAGTGGGAGGACGTAGAGCAGATGGCCATCACGGTTTCCCGCCACTGGACGCGCCTCGGCGCGGTGCGTGAGACAGCGCGGCGTAGCGGGTCTCCGGTGGACCAGAGTCGGCTGCCCGAGGCACTCAGCGTGTCTGCTATTCGCGCGTGGCTGCTGGGGCTTCGGTGTGGCACCAGTGCCGTCCCCGTTGCTGTGTCCGTCCTGCTGGAGGCGGCGCAGAGGGAAGTGGCCGGCATGCTACTACGTGTTGCCATCCCCGAGAGGGCGCTGCCCCGCATGCCTCTGGCCCTCGTAGACATGTACCTGACCGAGGAGCACTTCCTGCTCTTCCCCGACGACGCCGTCGCCGACGCCCCGCTCGAACCCCGAACGGTCCCCAGCGACGGCAGAGAAATGGTCTTCACTCGGGCGATCCGCACCGCCTTCCTCCGGCGCCTGAAGGGGGGGGGCACGAGACCCGCTGACAGTGCGGCTGGCGCAGCACTGGGGGAGGAGTCGTCCTACGCCGTGCTGGACTTCAGTGAGATGAGCACGGAGGACGAGTTCCGTGGGCGCCTAGAAGAGCTGTGGGCCACCCCCGACGTCTGTGTAGCCCTGCTCTACGACCTCCCCAAGTGTGGAAGTTCCTCCTTGAACTTCTGTCGTCACGCCATCAATGAGCTGCACCAGCGCACCCCGAAGCCTGTTCTTGTACTCGTGACCGTCTCCGCCTACACGCATCGCTCGTACGACATCACCTTCCACTTGGGCTGGCGACTGCGGTACCTGGATGCCATCGGGGCAGAGCGCATTCTGCCGTGGCTCAGGATGGCGTACCTGGAGAGGCAGATTCAAACCCCAACAAGCGCCTCCCCTGCAACCCGCCGCCCCGGTGGTATGGCCAGCGGCAGCCGTGTGGTGCTGAAGGAGCTGCTGCAGTGCCTCTCCTCGGCCGGCGCCTTTAGTTTGATCGGCGCGCTGGAGTGTGTGCCTCACCCCGCCGCCAGTAAGTTCGGCGCCACCGCCGCGGCGGAGGCCGGTCGCCGCTACGTGACCTTCAACGAGATCACAAGCGTTCTGCAGCGCCCCATCCGCCGCGCGGGGGCGTACGTGACGCTAGCCGACCTTGTGGTGCAGAAGTTTGCGGCGCAGTGCCTGCTGGACGGCGACGAGGGCGCGGAGGACGCGGACGTCGTGATTCGGCGACACATTCAGAGCGTTGTGCAGTCCCAGGCAGACTCCCCCTTGACCTCCTGTCTCAGCGACACCATTCAGTCCGAGCTGGGCGGGCTCCTCGCCAGCCAGGTCGTGCTGCTGCTCAAGGCGGTGATCCCCGACCTCCCGCCCCTCTCCACGACGCCACCGACGCCGGACGGCCCGGAGGTGGACAGGGCGATCAGTGCCGTTGTAAAGGTGCTGGAGAAGGTACCCAGCCTGCCCCTCTCACAGCTCCACAGCCCTGTGACCCACGAACGGATTGAGATGCCGTATCGCCCCGGTTTCCCCTTCTACAGCCGCGTCTTCCGTGCGGTGGAGCACGTCCTCGGCGATGTGTACAACTTCGGCGATGAGGAGCCCAGGAACGAGGGTGGAGCGGACGACGAGGAGGAGGAGGAGGAGGAGGAGGCGGACTGGTCGGATGTGCTCATGGCGGCCCGTGAGCGGGTGCCGCGGCTGCAGGACCCCATTACGGTGGAGGCAACGGCTCAGGTGTGGGAGACAACCAAATCAGACCACTTGTTTCGGGTCTACGCAGCGAACTTCACCGCGGACCGGTTCCCCTCGTGGTCAAAAAAAACACGGGAGTTTGTCTTGGAGTGGCTGCTCTCCTTGCTCAAGCACGAGCAGGCGATCCCGATGCTGCACATCACATATCTCACACGAATGCGGGAGATCAACGAAAAGGCGCGACAGATGGAGCTTCTGTACACCACGCTCGTCGACCCCGGAGACAGTCGTCCCCAGCTAGACGCCGCAGAAGACGTGACCAACTACATCTTCGACAGGCTGTCGCACGCCATCGGCGTCGCCGCCACGAGCAGCGGTGCCAGCCCCACGAGGGAGCTATGGAGGTGCGTTGTCGTCATCTCGCAGGTGTCCAGCGCATCTGGATGGTGGGTTACCCGCCGAGCCCTCTCCCCGGCAGCGCAGCACAAGGCGAAGGTGATGCGGCAGTGGGCAGCTATCTTCCTGGCCATGAACTTCAGCGGTCCAGCGGGCAGGAGCCACAGCGCTCCGGCGAAGTCAAGCCCTCTGGAGCCTCTCACACCCATACTGGTACAGCTCTTCCAGGTGTTGCAGGAGCAGAAGGGAGGCACAGACATGGAGCACGTCGTGAAGGTGATCTCCCAGTTGGATCCAAAGAACACGCTGCACTACGTGGCTCGCCTGCGGGGGGCTGAGGAGGAAGTTCGGCAGTACGCCCTAGGCAAGGTATGGCCGGCGACGCATGCTCACGAGAGCGTCGCCTTCACTCCAGCGCATGTCTTGCTCGCGGCCCTGGATGCCCAGCAGACGCTGAGCAAGTTGCCCCTCCAGTCGTTTCAATCCTTCACGGCGCTGTGCCACGCCGTGTTATCCCCGCCTCGATGCGCCCTCGATGCCGTCCTCCACGCCGCCGGCTTTCATCCCGGGGCCGACCCCAGCCAGTACGTTCCCAGCTGGCTGTCCGGCGGTGGAAAGAGGACGACAAAGGTCGACAGCACCTCCATCGCAGCGCGGGCCGTGTATGCCATCGTGTGGGGCTGGCTCGTGGCCCTCCATCCCGTGCGGACCGAGGACGATCTCTTCACCGCGCTCGACGCCCTGGCATTGCAAGGGATGGCGGACTTCACGAGCCCCGACGCTCGCTTCTCTTCTGGTATCCGTGCGCTGGCCGTGTCTGCCATGCGGCGCCTGTTCCTCCTCCTGCTGGCGGAGGCCTGCAGCAAGCGCCTGTCGACGGCGTGTGGGCCGCGCATAGAAGCATGGTCGGCATGGGTTCAGGGCCTTCTTTGCAGCCCTTGTTGGGCCCAGCAGCTGCGGGACCAACTAGCGCTCTGGCAGGTGGACGCCCGCCGCCGGCACGAGATCGCCACGACGCACCCTGTGCTGGCGCCGCTGCTGGCGGCCGCGGCAGGCGACAGGCCCGCCACCCCGCGGCCCCTGCGCCCGCTCGCCCGCGGTGGACTTGGCGCCTTCCAGTGGGCGGCACAGCGCTTGCCAGCGGAGATGCAGGCCGTCACACGCGCCCGATTCATGTGGGTGGTACCGCTGGCCATGGACCTGTACCGGTGGGCCTGCGGGGTGCTGCGCCGCCCCGACAGCAGCCCCCGGCGAGATGTCCTTCCCATCGCCGACACCGATATCAAATCCCGCTGGTACGTCCTCGCGGCGGCGGTGGCGGCGGCAAAGGCGTGTGGCGATCTCCCGCATCTGCCAGATGTTCCGACGGGCCTTGTGCCCATGATCGCCCTCTCCACGCGGCACTCTGATGGTACGGTGCGGCCCGGCGTGCTGCAGCGCGTCGTGGAGGAGCTGGTGAATGGGTATCAGACAGCGATGGACGCCGCCGTGCCGCAGACGGGCAGCGCGGCGGATGCGGCTTCCTGCCCCTCTTATGCCGACGCCCAGGCCCTGACCGACTTGAGCAACCTGGGAGGCATGAATCTGGTGTTGCTCTCCACACTCTACACGGCAGTGCAGTCGCGCGCTGGGGTGAATGCCGAGACGGCTGCGCAGCTCTTGCGGCAGCAGGAGGCGCGGTGCCAGGTCTGCAGCCCTGTGGCAACGGTGCTGGAGGCCGTCGCAGGGGACGTCGCCGGTGTCGCGGAGGGCGGTGGGCTGAAGGACAACGCCGTTCAGCTAGAGGCGCTGCGCCGCGAACTGCGGTGGTTCTTGGCCCGCATTGCCATCCGTATTCCCGCAGCGCTGCTGCACATGCCCGCCATCGTGATGGACCTAGATCTCGGCTCGCCAACCACTGGCGCCCAGGCCGGGGCGGGTGCGCTCGCTGGGACCAGCGGCCCGTACCACAGAGAAACGGCTACGGGTGTCAGCCGCGATCTTCTTCACCAGCTGCTACACTCCCTGCAGCTGCAAGGCCTTCGCACCCTTAGCGTGGTCCTCCATCGAGTGATGGACCAGCGCAGCCCCGCCACGCCCCGCATCCAAGATGTGCTACAGCGCTGGATGGGGGAGACGGGGCAGGGCGAGGATGTAGGCACTGGCGGGCGCGTGGTGCGGGAGTGGCTCGCCGAGTGCATTGGTCTGCGCAGTGTGGAGTCGTGCACCTTGCTGGTGGCGCTCCCAGCGGAGGCGGCGGGTCACATCCGCGAGTTTGTCGAGGAGCAGATCCGGAACCAGGCCTACGTGTTCGCCGAGAAGCCCGTGGAACTGAAGAAGGAGCTTCCAGAGGAGGTGGAGCGCGTGCTGTGGGAGGCGTTGGCAGACGCCCCGGTGTCCCAGCTAGTGGATCTCACCCAGCTACTGGCCAACCAGGAGGAGCGCCTCGAGCGCAACGCCCGCCAGAGCCACGAAGAGGAGTCGGAACGCCAGCTGATCCCCCTTCTCGCCCGCGCCTTCCAATCAAGGGAACGGCTGTTCCGCCAATATCCGCTGGCCTACAAGATATCCACTGCCCTTGCGGTCAGTGGCTGTGCGCTATACAGCTCCCACTGTATCGCCCTGCGGACGGTACTTCTGCGCTGCAAGCGACTGCGAGAGGCGAGTGCGGCGCAGGCCAGCGGTGCCCCGCGGAAGCGCGAGTGGTTGATGGGCACGGGGCCCCAGGTATCGACGTGGTGCTGGCAGACAGAGGTGGAACCAGCGGACGAGGAGTCGGTGGCCGGTCGCGGCGGTGAACAGTGGGGCTTTCTGCTGCGCCAGCACGACACTTCCGCTGCTGTGGGCGGGGCGCAGGGGCACAATGCCCCGCTGGCTGCGGGGGCAGACGGCGTTCATCCTGTGCAAGGCGCCAGCTACCGCAGCATCCGCGCCCAACTACTCGCCCAGGTAAAGCAGTTTGATCAAACCGTAGTAGCAGCGGAGGGTATGCGGCGCCTGTTGGAGCAGCTACCCGCAGTGGACCGCGCCCCGGTGGTGGACGAGGCCACAGCGCTTCTGGATGCGTTCGACGAGAAGCTGAAGTACTACCAGCGTGTGATCGACGCAGTTATTCACCCCCCGGAGGCTGGAGACGGGAAAAGTGTGATCCACTCGAGGATGTTTACGGATGCCGTGGATGGGCTCCTCACGGCGTACACTGGCATTGTGCTGCCGCCAGGGCCACTGGGGGACGACCTCGCTACAGCGAAGGCGTATGTGGAGCAGCTGACCAACCCTCTCCAGCAGCCGCTGCCCGCCCTCCACCGCCTAGGCAACGCCCACATGGAAGGCGTCATCGCCCGGCCACTCTGCGATCCCTTCTCCCTGACATAAGGCGGAGCTCGGACGCCAGAACAGTCGAGCGGCTCGCCCTCCTAGGCGAAGTCAGCAGAGAGGGGCGAACATCTGTGGGAGGCGGGATAATGCTGCTGTTGTTGTTCTATTGGAGCGCCAGGGTTGTGTTTGTATCAGGTGGTAAAGGAATTATTTTTTTTTTCCAACAAAAAAAAAATTAAAAAAAAAATAACTCTTTTATGCTTATGATTACTGAATGGAGAGATGCAGTTATTAAAAGGAGTCAAATAATAAATAAATAAACGTACGGAGCGCAGAAATATATATATATTGTTGTTGTTGTTTGAGTTGTAGTTTCATGGAGGAGTACGAATCCCGTTAACAGCTCCTCCAAGCGGTTTCTCGGGGTAGAGCCGTCGTAACACCGCGGCGCGGCGCCCCCCCCCCTCTCCCCCTCTCCCTCTCTCGCTTCACCCCGCGAAGCAGTAATGGTATGGGGGGCGCTAGGCCCTCCCGTTCAAAAGATGTTTCTCACCAGTCTTGATCAACAATTCAATGTGTATATTTATCTGATTTCTCTCCTCCTTTCGTGTGTCTTCTTAGCTTTAGCATGGTGAAGTATGGCCGCCATATGGGTGTGATTTTTTTTTATATTTTTTTTTTTGAAGCTCAGTATGACCACCTCTTCCAGCCATTCCCCGTTGGAATGGAACAATAACGTCCGTCTTCTGAGCGGCGATGCAGCGAATGTGCCGCTGGTGGATGCACCCCCTCCCCCTCCCTTCAGACCCGGCGGAGAGCAGGACCCGGGCGGCTATTTCTCGCTTCAGAACCTGCTGGTAGCACAGGTCAATGTTGTGTGCGGTGCGTTCTATGGGTACAATTGTGCATTTGTCGGTGTCTGGACAACAATATACGATATTGGAACGACGTGTAGCTCCTTTCGTAGCCGCTCCGCTTGCGATACTCTATCCTTTGCCTCGTGTGAGTAGCGCACGTGGCTAGCAGACGGTTCATCGTACTGCGGTTGGAAGCACTCCCCGTCGTGCCGGCAGCTGTACACAGACGAGAGCAGCTGCAAGGCGGTCCGTGGCTGTCAGTGGAGTCATCGTTCGAATGACTGCGACAACGCACATGGATACACCCCCCTAGAGAACGGTCTTTTTGCCGGAGCCATGACTGTCGGAGGCCTGCTGGGCTCCGTGTGTGCTGGGTACGTGATACCAGCATTAGGGGTGCGACACAGCTTTCGTGTTCTTGGTCTTTGTGGGGTCGTCTCGTCCGTGCTGTATCACATCGCAGCAGCAGCAAATCTTCTGTGGTTGCTCTGCTTCGCCCGTTTCTTGATGGGCGTGGATGTGGGTATCATCTCCGTCTTCGCTCCCATGTACGTTGATCGCAGCTCTCCGCATAAGTACTCGAAGATGATTGGCGTGCTTTTCGAAATTTTTATTAACTTCGGGATCGTTGCCGGGGCTGTAGTGGGCGTGGCCCTCAGTCAAACCATAGATTATCATGGTGGGGACCAGTTCATCCTGTGGAGGCTTCAAATTCTAGTTGCCGTTTCCACTGCTCTTGCCCTTGGTGTCTTACTGCTGGCATTCGTCATTAGGCCCAACGGTCAGCGCTCAGATAGCATCGTTGTGAACGGCATGGAGGTGGTGGACGCTCGAGACGATCTGCAGAGGATGAACACCAGTGAGCATAGCTGGCGCCAGATGGCGTTCCCGCTCTGTTTAGGGATTCTTGTCTCAGCAACAGAGCAGCTGACCGGAATCAATGCGGTGATGAACTACGCCCCGCTCATGATGGACCATTTCCATATGAACCCCTTGGTCGGAAATGTCCTAGTGATGTCGTGGAAGCTCGTAGCCGCCGTCTTCTCTGTTCCGCTCACGCAGTTCGTTTCCCTCCGCCATCTTTTTCTTGCGGGATCGCTTCTGTCTTCCCTTTCCTGTCTCTTCTTGTGCGGTATTCCAGTGTACCCGGGCGTCTCCCAGCAGCGCGTTTCAGACGGCGTTGGTTTCTTCGGGGTTCTCTTCTTCATTGCTGTGTATGAGATGGGCGTGGGACCGACCTTCTTTGTGCTCTCTCAGGTTCTCTATCCACCCTCTTTCCGTCCCAAGGGCGCCTCTTTTGTAATGTTTTCACAGGGCGTATTCGCACTGGTGATCAACACGTTATACCCTACCGCCGTGCAAATAATGTCGGGCGGCGCATCGGGGAACCAAAACAAGGGCCAGGCGATGGTGTCTATCTTCTTTGGTGGCTGTGGTCTTGTGTTCTTTGTTGTTCAGGTGTTCTTTCTGTATCCGTGGGAGGAGACTCACCCGGAATATGTTCAGATAGAAACGTTGGAACCATTCGATACAACATCCAGCAGTCAGATGATCGCTCCTCCGCTGCAAGGCGCGGCTGTGGCGCTCGCCGGGACAGTAATGGAAGTGCAAGCCGGTCAGTCGCCTCTTAAACGGAACGAGGCCGAAGAGAGAGTTTCATAAACGAAGAAGGGGGGAAGGTGATGATGAATTACTTATGGCGTTTGATCTTTTCGATTCCCCTTCCCCCCCCCCCTCCGCCTTCTCCCGTCCAAGTGTATGGATACGTTATGAAATACGGGAATATTTCTCGATCACTGTCAAGTGTATCTCAAGCGAGCCGAAGCGCAGGACGGAATGGCCAACTGGGGTAAAAGAAACTATTAACTCTTATTTCCCAAACTTCACTTGTGTTATCCGACTCATTTCGCCGCGGAATTTCTTCTTCTTCTTCTTCTTCTTCTTCTGTGTGTGTGTTGACACGTCTCTCGGTTCCTCATCCCTTTATGGCGGCCCTATCCCTTTATGTATCGTATCGTAGTATCGATATAGTGTGGATCTATCTAGCATTTGAGATGTCTGTAGGATGCTTCCGCTTCTGCTGCGTTATTGTTGATGTCTCTCGTCCTCGGATGAGTCATAATCGTCTTCGTTTTGCTTGACATGGTGCACACCCCAAAGGAAACGTATTGTTCGTGATAAAATTATCATTTACACATATGATCGAATTAATACTCTTGTTGTGCTACCAATCAAAAGACGGCATTCTGTTGAAAAGAAAAAAAAACGGTTATCTTCTCTGTACATTCATTCTCGACAAACTTTTTTGTGTGATACACGTTTGACCCCCAATTACAAAAATTATCGCTTACATTTTACAATTTACATGACGTCGTTCCTTTGCTGATCATCTTTTGTTTTTTGTTTTGTTTTGTTTGTTTGTTTGATAGATTTGATCAGAAAAAAGGAGAAAAAATCAGATACCTTCCCACGAATATTCAAAGAGGTCTCAACAAGACTTGCTGTATTCATATACACAACATATACACGCCCCGCTTGCTGATCACTGATGTGTGACTAGAAGTGTAATACTGGAAGTGCATTGTTTTTTTCTTTTGAGGTTTTTTGGAATCTTCGTCGGCATGTAATGTACTTTTTCTTTCTCCTTTGTTCGCATCTCAGATATTTCGTACATGGTGTATAAGTCCGTAAGATATGTCACAGGGATCGCGGCAGTAATTTGGGAGGGGGGGGGGGGGGGCTATCTTTATCTACACCTGGTTGTCATCACTGACCTACCTCGCACTGGAATCCCTTTAATGCTCTTGTCTCTGTCTCTCTGTCTTTTTTTTTTGTGGGGAATTAGTTATTATTTGAAAAAAAAAATCGTATTGTTTCGTTTTGTCCAGAACGACTAGAAGTTTGTGTGCGTGCGTAGCTGGTGATAGAAGGTTGGAAGCAGCAATGAGACCGCCAAAGAGGTGCCGAATTTTTCCGAGGGCACTCCTCCATTCTCTCACGCGTCTTCTTCGCTTACCAGAGTACATACCACTTTCCTGCGTTCGATACGTTGTAGTTGTTGCCCTTCTGGCCATCATGTACGTCATATTCGCTAGATTTCAGTACCCCCATGAAACACTGATCCCGTACAAAGATCTTATCCATACGCCGTTGGTCTCTAACTTTCTCTTCACTACCTTCGTGGACTTGGACCTACACGGGGATGTCATGGAGTGGAATTATATTAGCTCCTATAACCAAAAAATTCTAGATAAGCTGCAGAGTGGCAGGAGCAACGCCGCCTCCTCCGCTGCATTGCGTACGCCGCCACCTTTGTGCGATACGTTCGTTCAGCTCATGACGGCCCCGGAAGGGCGGGAAGTCGTCGTTGTTGGAATGCTCAACCGCTTCGTCGCAAAATTCACCGCGTACTGCGTCTTCAATCGCGAAGCGGAGTTGGCCACTGCGAAGCGTCTTTTTAGTATTGTATGTTATGGCGGTGATGAAACAGGCGCTAGTTCTTTTTTTGGCCGAAACCCGTTGCCTCAACACGTTACCCCCACGTATCTTCTATCCCATCGGCTCTTGTCGCGGTGGATGGCGGTGAACGGAAACATTCGGCATCCGAAATTTACGGCACTACCCATCGGATTGAAAACATTTCAGTTATTTGGAAAGGGGGATATAGCATTGGAGGACAGGAAGGAAATAGAAAAGCGTCGCGCTGCCTTCAGCGTATTTCTCCATAACTTCCTCCAGCGCTTGAACCTGGATGTCATGCTCCCCACACACTCGCTGCAGCTGCATGGGGGGCCCAATCGGCTCGTTCTGTGGTGGGAGGATGCGTTGGCGGCCTTTTCCGATCCCGAGCAGAGTACCCACGATAAAAAATGGTTTGTTGTTCCTATCGTCGCCCTCCCGCAACGGATTACTGCCGTGCAGTTGGTCGTCATGCCGTTAGTGGATCCGCGAGCACGTCCAAGCACGCGTGTGTTGAACTCCTTGACGACCGAAGCTGTGGTCTTTCGTGATGATAATCCGAACGGTAAGCACGTTGCGCTCCTCCCAATCACAGCAGCGCTGTATCATCGTTTGCTTCAGAATCCTTTTGGCCATCCTGACACCCGTGCGCTTAAAATCGTCGTAGGTTTTGCGGTGGACCCCAACCGACGGCAGCTGTACAATCATCTCACGGCGAACTCGGATTTTTGTGTTTTTGTGAAGACCACCGAACGGGAAGAGTTCCATAGCTTGCTGGCGTCTAACACGTTTGTCGCCTCTCCAATCGGCTCCGGGTTTGAGTGCTATCGAACGTGGGAGGCCCTTTCCCTGGGTGCCATTCCCATACTCTTTCACCCCGATGCTGCCAGCGGCAAGGAAATGAACATGGGCAACCACGACGGGGAGCTCGCATACGGAAATGAAGTCTCTATGCAAGGCCTCATGGATGTCTATGCGGATCTCCCTGTAGTGTTTATACGAAAGGTGACAGATGTGACGAAGGAAAACTTGATATGGTGGCGTAAGGAGATCTACGCGAAGCTAGCGCGCGACGAATATAATTTAGAAAAGATCTACTCCCAGGAATGGATTGACATGATCTACTCCACAGGAGCCGGAGTCCCGGAACAGAAGGGAATTTGAGTCTGCGCGCCGTCGCCGTGGAGTATCTTCATTCTCCGCCCCATCACCCCAGCGCCTCTACCCCTCAGTAAAGAAGAAGGTTGCAGTGTGGTTAAAATAATTTGGGTTACAGGTGTGGAATCGGCCATATCTTCAGCGTGATTCCAATATATAGTACGTAATATATATTATGTAGAAAAGAACAAACAATGTACAATGTCAAAAGGAGCAGCACATTTCCGTTACAATCATTATCCTTTCTTTTTCTCCTTCTCGTATTGTCTTATTGATTGCGATCATAGCTCAGGCTCTCACCACCGCCAGCGTTGCACTAGCGCAGACGGTTGTCCAAGTGGACTGCCACCTAGGAATGACCGAAAAAAGGGCATCTCTGTTGTTTGCTGTTCTCTTGTTACACCACGCCACTTCGGGTCAGGGAGACAAATATGTTATCCTTCACACCTTTTCGTAGGATCCGAGAACAACAACAACGAGAAAAATTCAAGCCCCTTTTTCAGGGTAAAGGCAGTTGGTGGCGGATTAGGCGCCTTGGCGCCCATCCTCCCTGCTTATTTCACCAGTGTTGTTCCCTGGTGCCTAGATATCTCCTTTCTCCCATGAATGGGTTGTGCTCATAAAGAGTTGTGCCTGTGAGATTGTTATCTGGCGCTACCCCTCGGCGAAACCCTTGGCATTCATTCAGGGGCAAAGCCTTTGGCCCACATGGGGAGGGGGCGAACTTGGGCGGATGGCGGCCCCCAGCCCTAGCCTTTTCGATGCGCCTGAAATGCGGTGTGTTCGCCGCCCCCCCCCCCCCTCCTCCTTTAAAGCTATTTGGCAGCCTTTGGCGCAAATATATAAAATGCAAAAAATAATGTCCCCCTACGTTCCGCCCGCAGGCTTTTCCGCGTGCCTTTAGCGCCCCGCGTGGCCCGGAAACCCCTTTGCCCGCGGCGCAATTTAAAGCTTTAAGGCCGCCCGGGAAGGGTGAAAAAGAAAGCAGGCCGAGAAAAGCGCCACAAAAGACAATGGGGAAACAACAAAAACGGCATCGCCACCAAGACTCTTTTTCGGCCTCGCCAACGGCGGCACCGCCATTCGGGCCCGCCCGGCCGGGGGGTTTCCACAGGCCCCGGAAAGCGCGCGCCGAAGGCCGAAAACCATGCGGCCGCGGCGCAACCCCCCGGCAAAAGACGGCGCGCTTTCGGGGGTGCCATCCCGGGGGAATGCCAGGGCCTGGCCTCCCCACGCTCGATGCCATAGGCGAAGAAGAGGCGAGGCAAGACAACGCAACCGATGAATCTCGAGTTGTCCTGTGCTATTCCCGCTTCTTAAGCAGGCCAAAAGCAATTTGGGGCGCCAGGAGGCGGGGCGGGGCCCACCCTCGAGCCTGGCCCGGGCCCCAGGGCATACGGGGCGGAGGAGGCACGCGGGCCCCGCCAGCACCCCCGGCAAACCGCGGGCCCGGTAAGAACGGCGCCATGGATGCCATCGCCGAGGCGCCGCCGGCCACCCACCGAACCCGCGGAAGCAAGCGACCCGCGACCGCCGAAGCGCTCAAATCAGCCGGACCACCCGCCGCGCGGTGGACTTTTTAAACGAGCAAACGAGACAGTAGGCCCGCCCCCAACCCGAAAAACGGAGACACCCGCCTGCGGAATGGGAATCAACCCCAGCTGCTGCCAAATTGAAGATCACGGGCCCACCCTTTTTGAAAAGCAAGTTTCCCTCCCTTATGATTTTACACTTCGGCCCACCGAGACGCAGACCACGCAAGACGAAGCACACCGTGCGCCCCAAGACAACTTTTCGAGCAAATCCTAAATACCTGGTGGTCAGAATATGCCGGAGTACTGGACCGTGGAATTTTTTAGTTTCCGTTTTGCTTCGAGAAATAGCGGAACGGACAAGAAGCCACGCACAGGCGCATTATGCTGCTGCGCTGTTGCCAAGTTTCTCTGGACCATAACCATTGCGTTCGCTTCGGCTCTGAGCGTCGCTATAGCTGGAGGAACTGGTGCGTTGTGTGAGGAGACTCCAGCAATTGGGAGGCCAGGTAACGAAAGGCAAAAGTGACCGAGGTGCGGCCGCCTGCCAATTTCGAGGGAATTGATGTTTCCTGCTGGCTGCCCCGCCCCACGTTTTTTTTTTTTTTTTTTTTTTTTTTTGGTTGATGAGGGGATCAAGAATGTGTGGAACGCTTTTTCTCAGGTCAAGTCGAGTTGAGCAATGATCCCCCCCTGTTCACAACACGTTGTGGTAGCCATCCCTTTCCTTCCGCATGATACAATTGTCAGGTGCATCCATCGACCTCCTCATGAGAGCTACGTTTCTTCGAAGTACGATCCGATTTCTTTTTTAATTTTTTCAAGAACCGCCGTCCAACTTACGACAGGGGAACGAAACCTCCACCACTCTATTTGAAAATGCAGCATCATTCTGGGGCATGAGCGGCATTATTTTTACTTATAGCTTTACTTTATAGCACTGTTATCCTCACGATTTTTATTTTATTTTTCTTTGTATCTGTATAGAGTAATACTAACGTTTATCTTCGCAACTTCCAAGGGTCTCTTCAAGTCATCCCACCAACTCGTCCCCTTTATGTTTGAATGGACCTCCGCTTGGGGTGTTCCCACGGATGTATTTGTGTTTGTTTTGTTTTGTTTTGTGTTGTTGTTGTTGTTGTTGTTGTTTGTTTGTTTGCCTGTTGGTGGAGAAGTCCTTTTAAAAGAAGATAGTTCAAAATGGATCACCAGCCCTTGTTTCGTCCAGAAGGACTACTAAGCAGGGGCACGACGTGAACGCAGCTGGCCTCGCCCCCATGTTTATTCTGAGAGCAACAGCGGTAGGAATAAAGGAGCGGAGGAGAGAATAAGCAGAACGGAAAGTCTCAACGCAGCAAGCCGACCCGAAATCAAAAGGGTACTCTTGAGGGTCGGCGGTTGATGGGAATAAGAAACACCTCTGGAAAGACCATAGTTCTTTTGAAGTTGAATGTGTTGTTTACCTTATGTTCTTTTGCTCCAAATGTTTTTCTCCTTGGTCTTCATAAAGACATTTCCGCTCGCCCGTTTCAGCTTGACAATTGTTTATAAGTTTTTAAAAAGCCATCCCATCCACCCCCGTGGTTCCCACCACGACGCAGATCCTTGGGTAAAACCAAGTGGGTGATTTGCCAAGCTCAAACCACCACCTCTTCGCTGGGCGTAGCGGATAAAGGTGTTCACCTATTCATATGTTTTTATAGCTGTGGAGAGGTTTGTAGCGGGTGTGTGGAGTAGGTACACACCGCGATGTTTCCCTCACATGCCTTACTAAAAATAACTAAAACTTTACAAAACAATAGAGTTCAAATGCACTATGGTTTTCCAGAGGCCTTGTCTCTCGTGTGTGAAATTTTACTGTCATAGGCTGGCTGGCGTGGCCACTTCCTCTCACCACTTCACTATGGCCGCTTTCGTCCTGCGGCACCTTTATATGATGTTTACTTTCACCTGTTCACTTGTATGCCCCGTCTTGCTGCCTGGGAGGTTTTTTTTAGCGGTTCTGTGTTTCCATACGTAAGTGCTCAAAAACGAGAAGAAAAAAATAATCCACTATTGGTTTCATCCTGACAGTATGACGATAATCCTGATCTTGTTTTTTTTTGTTGTTGTTTGTTTGTTTATTTCGCTGCTGACATACAGATGAGTTTTTTTTTTTTTCGTCTTCCCGGTTTGTTTTCTCTTCTATTGCCCCGTGGTGCCACATAGAGGGGCGTTACAAAAGGCTGAGCTCCGTGTGGGCATCGGTTCACATGGCTGGAGTTTTTTTATATTATTATTTGCCGCCGCCATCCAAATAACAGAGCGTTTGTTGAAGGGGATGACATATGGCTCACAGCCATGAAGGAAGGACCGTCGTAAGAGATCCGCTACTTCCAGATAGAAGCCATAGTCCCCGGAAAACACACACGGAGGAAATATTACTTATATGTTTCCTCTCATCCTCATCCCCCCTGCCGCCCGCCATTCCGCTTTGAGAGGCGTTGTGGGTCCAGACGATAAACCAGCCGCGTTACCGGCAGCAACGGAATATGCAAGAAGAAGGTTTCAAAAGCCGATGTCAGCGCCGTGATCTGTTGCGCGAACGGCTTTCAAGTTGAAGTTGGATACATCTCCTGGGAAGCCGAAATTGGTGGTTCTGTTGTGCACGCTTGAACTTGAGGTAGCCAGCCTCAAACTCGGTTACCTATGCAGATAGGGCCTGCCCAGCCGCATCTTCCGTACCAGTGGACGCCTTAGCCTCAGAGTACCTGGCAGGAAAAAACAGACTGAACCAAAGTACTCGTAGTTCCTTCACCACTGGTAGCTCACCCTTTACACATTTTTAAGAACACTATGTCGCCCCCATGCGAGTCCGCCGCAGCGTGAAGCTGGGAATTCACCTGAGGCATCCAACTCCGGCCTCCGTGAGACTCGCTGCATCACGACCTGCCCCGCTCCGAAGCCTCTGATGCCGCAGCAGCTGCAGCTCGTGCTCCTGTTGACGCACCCCTTGCCCGCGAGCTGTATGAGGCGGACGGTTCAACCTGCGGAAGGGTCCCAGCCAGTGCCTGCTGCACGCTCCATCAGCGGGCCTGCTCTACATGAAATTCGGCGTGGAGCTCTCAGCGCTTGTAGTACGACGTCAGTCCGTACCGACGCGGAAAATTCTCGACGCGCTTGTTCGCGCCCCACTGGCTCGCCGTCAGACTCCGTGCCAACCGAGAGACCTCGTCGTCTGGAGACGTTCGTCCTGGACGCATGGCCCACATTCAACTCTCATGGACAAATCATCAATCCCAATCGTAGTACCGGTGATCCGGACCGGCGACAATTTTGTTTCCATTTGCCAGGCGAACGTCAGCTTGTACTCCCTCCCGTCCGAACATTTTACGTGCATGGTCATACATTTTGACATTCTTTCCTGCCTCCTCCGCTCCTGACGGTTCCACTCGTAAACTGTACGAACAGGAGAGGACTGGGCTCTTGCTTCATCACGAGACAAAATGGTGGCGCATCATAAATAGATACGCTTCGTTCTTTCTTTTTTTTTTTTTAGAAGAAAATTGTGGCCTTTCGAAAACTGGATCTGGTGGCGCACCAAAAGTTCCAGGGCTACCAGCACGGGGTTTGGGGAGATGCCGCGGCCGCTGTTCAACAGATCCGCGGGGCGAGGACGGATGACCCCCGCAACGTCTTGGTGGTCGCGCTGGACGGGAGAAACGCGTACAACGCCGCCAGCCGTCGAAAGATCCTTGAGGCGACCTTCGGGGACGAAAACCTTCGGAGGATATGGGGTATCTCATGCCTGGCGCTTGGAACCCCAGATACCCTACACGTTTTCGACGGGGAAAAAGCGGCTGTCACGATGAAGTCCCAGGGCGGGGTCCGGCAGGGGATGGTCCTCGGACCCGTGTTATTCTCCGCGGGGCTGCATGAAGTTCTGCACCAAGTCATCGCCCGCCACCCGCAGGGGAAGATCGCGGCCTACTTGGAGGTCACCTCACCCTCATCGGTCAAGACAGCGACGTCCGAGTAGGACGCTCTGGACGCCCCCTACCCAGCCCTCCTAAACTTCGGCTGCGAGGTGAACGCGACAAAGAGTGCCGGATGCCCAGCAACTCTTCGTTGGGGGGGAGGCCATCCCTGTAGAACTTGGGGTGGCGAAGATGTTGGGGGCGCGGATCCGTGTTGACGACGCGGAGGAGGACATCAAGCCTTGGCTCCTCGAAAGAGTCAAGAAGCAAGGCCCCTTTTTCGAACTCCTGGCCGGGCCTCCCGGCGCCGTCGAAGTTGATCCATTGCTTCGTGCCTTGAGTATCCCTCATATGCAACACCTCCTGCGCACGCACGAACCCAGACATCTCTTCCCTTGCCGCCCTCCACTTCGACGACAAGGTGGAAAAGACTTAGCTTCGAATACTTCAAATCCCGTCCCTCCCGGGCACAACAATGGCGCTGAGAGAGCTGCCCCTACGACACGGCGGCCTGGGTCTTCGCACAGCAGGCCGAGATCGCCTGCTATGCGAGGGGCTTTTCCGGCCGTGTCGGCCGGAAAGGCAACCAGCACGCGACCACCATGAAGGCGGACAACGACAAGGTTACCTCCCACAATACCCTCCTCACGGGGCCGGCGGGGAACCTCGTCCCGCATCCACAAAAATCCTGGTGCAAACCGTGTGTTGGCAGACCCCAAGGACGAGATCTCAGACGAGGCGTTTCGCTTCTATTTGAAGCACAGCCGCCTTCGGATAGAGACCTTCCCCGCAAATAAGTGTGTCTGTGGTGAGCCAGCCGCCAACGCTCACGTGCAGCCGGCCATCGTCGAAGGCGCAACTCCACCGCCACGACGAGATCGCTCAGGTGGTGGCGCACTGGGCGAGAGAGTATCGGTTTCGAGATCAAACGAGAGCCACCCGCTTCAATGTCGTGTGCGACACGGATCGACGTCCTCATCACCACCCTTGTCCGCCACAGTTCGGGGCGGACGTGCGCGTCACGTACCCAGAGATACGCCTCCAGCGGCGATCGGAAAAGGGCGATGAACGCCGCATTCCAAGAGAAGCGGAAGAAGTCCGGCCCCACCATGGAGCGGCAAGGGGTGCAGTTCACACCCCTCATCATCGAAGCGACCGGCCGCATCCATGATGAGTCCAGCTGGACGGCTTCAAGCCATCGCTCAGGCTCGCCCCGACATACGGGAATGTGGTGCAGCGCTGGGCGATCTCATGACAAAGATCGCCCAAAAGTTGCACCAGACGAACTACCTTCTTGGGGCGGGACGGGGCCTTCCACACGGGAGAGGGGCCACAAGGATAAGATCGGAAGGCCTCGACCTCACTCGAACACCCAAACACGTCTCGACTGCTAGCGGTTGTCTCCCTTGCATCCACCCGGTGCGACGCATTTGGGAGTTTCTTTCTTCCCTCTATAACCGACAACATTGCATATATGCACCTAACTCGGCAACCGTTGTGAAAGAACCGAACGGGAAGATGAGAACGAAGGAGCAGAAGGAAACAAACTACGACCCCGCAACCAAATAAACCGTGCTACCCGCGAAACAAGGACACACGTGACAAGTAAAGAACTTAACAGTCCACCGAAACCAAGGCACACTCGCGACAACCACTGCTCACTTCTTTTCATCCCTCTTTCCACCCAGTGAATCCATCAACGGACACGTAACAGAAACCACCAGAACCAATCCGTAATGAAGCCGAAACACACTCAGAATCCAAAATGAACCAGTAAGCGCCACGAAGAAATCCTTCCCCATGAGACAAGCACCAAATGGAACAGAGAACACAACAAGCGATAAAAGGCACACACAGCAACGAACTAACGGGACGCACCGGATCCACTCGAAAGGTTTTTCTCTTTCCCTCACAGGGCAGGCATACATATATAGGGTGTACCCCCCACAGCCGGCCGGATCATACCTGCAGCCAGGAGATACGATCTCTTGTTTCTCCTTCTATCTTCCATTCGACCTGCGCCTCATACACCCCGATATATACGACCACCAACTGCGCAGAGGGCCCTTTCCTTGAACGAACTCAATTTGACTATCCAGCTTTCCCACCACTTCTTCACGTTGCCTACATACTGCTCAGTCGCCACTTCGGTCTGCGATCTCTCCCACACAAAGACAGGGACCAATCAAAAAAAGGGGGGGGGGGCTACTAGAATTTACCACCCATTTATATTTAGAAGTATTTTTCTTCTTCTCTGCCGTACAATCTTTGGCACCCATGATGCTCTGTTGCCCATGCAGATGAGATAATATATTTTTTTTTCTTCCCTCTTTGTTTTCTTTATTTTGTCTCTTCCTTCCAGCCGTATAGTGACGGTTCGGCACGGGGGCATTCTCTACCGGCGATGGCGCTGGTCGTAGCGGAGCGCACCCCTATACGCACCATTGCCTTGTCAGATGTCATGTCGCTGGCCGGGGCATCACCAACAAGCAGCCTGCACAGGGGGCCCTGGATGCCCTCACCCCGGCTCCACGCACAACAAGTTCATGTAGCCATGTGATCCGCATACGTCCCCACCGCTCATCCCAGCGACAAAGGCCCCGGTGAAGATTCCCGGTATTGAGTGCACGGGCGAGACCAGTTAGACGGATTCACGGCGCAGGCTCCACCTTCTTTGGTTAGACATCCATCAGGGAGGGCACGCGCCAAGAATTCCATCCGTGTTCCCGGTACAGAAACAGGGCTACGCTCGAGAGGCACACAGATACGTCGAGGATGGTTCTACGAAGAAGCACCCCTATAGGCGCTGATGCTGTCAAGGGTCGGTGCGAGATCTTCTTCCTCCCCAGGCGATGCGTTTATGTCACACGTGCTGGTAGCTAGACCTTAGGCTTTTTTGTTGTTGTTGTTGTTTTACTTACTTGCTTATGTGGGAGAGAAGGGATGGTGTGTGGGCAGAGGCAAAAAGTGCCGCAACAGGGAATGGGCTTCACCTATCGGGCAGTACTAATGGGCAGACAAATAGGTAGAAGAGGAGATCCTATTATCCCGTGGCAAGTGCTCATATCGCTCAAGTTCATCCCACGTATCAAGATTTTGAAGTTGTTCTCTCTTTTTTTTCCCGCTGGACTGTTTTTGTTGTTGTTGCTTTTTTTTTTTTTTTTGACTGGTGCTCAGCTGGTGTGACAGGCGTTGCCTGTGGGTGGATATCGCAATCTGCTGAACTTGCTTTGTGCCAGCTAACTTTTTTTCCTTTTTTTTTTTTCGTTTACACGCCATTTTGTCGAATTGTTCTGCGCGTAAGATACACTGAAGCAGGGAACGCCATAGCGTTGACCAAAAAGCACGATATAATTGGAATCGCAATACACACAACTCCTGCGCAGAGGTGATCGCCTCCATGTCCCTGTTTCCTGCTATAGTAGTCGTACACGGGACCGAAGAGTGCTATATTGAAGACCACAGGGGACAGCATGCCCGCAGTGTACAGTAAACTGTAGTGCTTTCCACAATTTTTAGGAGCAAACAGAGTTGTAACAATGAGAATGGTACTTCCCCATGAGGACCCGGTGGCCAGACCAACAAAAAGAAATGGAACAAAAAGCAGCGATGTGGGAACAACAAGAAATAGCGGCAGGCCAATCACATTCAGCACGGGCGCCAGGCAACTAAGGGCAGTGATGGCGACGCGTTCCCGCTGCAGCAGGGGGTGGAGAAAGCCAATCGCAATTCGGCCCAGTGCACTTGCAACGCCAAAGATCGAGACATAGACCGCATTGATCATGGAACTGAACGCCCCATTCGACACCGACTGGTAAATTTGGCTGCAGTTAGAGGCGATCAGTGTCATAGCGCTCCAAGTCGCGAAGCAGATAAACCACAAGAGCCAGATATCACGTTTTTGCATGTTCTCCCACAGCGGATTGGTATTGAGGTTGATCGGCTCGTCCTCGTTCGTCAAGAGAAAGTGATTGAAGCCAATATTCATCAGAACCTTGTGGTGGTGGCGTTTGTTCGTGGATACGACGACCTCCGTCGGCACTTCCGCCGTGGCCCCTTCATTCTCCCCCGTTTCATTTATTATCTCTGTCATCATATCACTCCGCCGATTCCCTGTATACTCTCTCTCGTTCCCATAAGATCGTCCCTCTTGTGTTAGAGGTGATGCAATGGTGGATTCCTCTTCGGACCGGTATCCGTTGATGTTGCACTTATAGCTGGGGGTAACAAAAAACATGGCGAGAAAAGAAAAGGCCAACCCAATCGTAAGGATCCCGAAAAACACCTGTAGGAAGCTGCCGACATGAAAACAGTTCTCCACAAACGAAATAGAAAGGACAGCCCCAACATTCAGAAAAAGGATAATACTTCCAACCCGAAAAGGTCGACGAAACATAGCAGGTTCCCCGCCTCCATACAGGCGTATGGTCTCCTTGTCCATCACGTTGAGCCCAAGGCATAAGGAGCGACTGGAAGGCAACACCATGAAGAAGTAGGAGAGAACTCCCACCGTACAGGAGTACAACCCCAAAAACATAAAGAAGGGCGTCATCGAGGGGCTCGTTTGAAAAAAGAGAAAGTACACCTGCGCCACCAGAGAGGTGCCGAGACCCATAAAAGTTTTTTGAATCATCACTACCCTACCGGGATAGCACGAAAAAGCCTTGAGGTTGGTGAGCATTGCGCTGGTCTCAAAGAAACTAGCGGAGAGCTGGGAAATACCATAGAAAAAGATGACCGCACCAATAGGACGAGAGTATCCGTTAGAATCTTCTTCAGTGGAAGGGCCACGGAACAGATACGCTAGGCCGAACCATCCGCATGCATTCAAGGCGGTGCCGACCATGAGGGTTGGTGTAGGGCCTTTACGGTCGTACAGAAAACCAGTAGGAAATGAAAAGTAGCTGAGTAAAACGCCTACCGTTGCAATGGTGCTGATCTCCGACTGCGTGAAACTAAACGGGGGTACCCGAAAATAATCACTGAAGAGTGCAAAACAAAAGCATGCCCCATTGTTCACGCACAAGAGAATGCCAACAAAAAATTGAAAAAACCATCGGCGCTCCACCGTCCACTCCCCATGAGGCGGAAAGTATGGTTCCGGAGATGGCACCATGTCGGGGGGTTCCTCTTGCTCGCTGCGGTTCATATATCGTATCACCGAGATCTTTATCCCAACTTCGTTGTCAATAATACGTATTTACGCGTGATGATGCGATCTTTTCTTAAGAGCCTCTTTGGAAGGGTATATATTTATTATTTATTGTTCTTTAAACCTTCAAACACTACCGAATGGCCTCAAAGAGAGAAGAGGGAAGGGAAGTGTGGGAAGAGAGAGAAACACAGACAGCGAACACATCCGTATCACAGACGAAGGACCGAGAAATTCGATAGAGGAGTTGAAAGATTCTTCTTGCTTCACGGCGAGAATACTCAAACATAATTGTACTGCCTCGCCACCTAAACGAAACATTTCGGAGAAGATATTCTTCATACGCCTAAATCCTTGCCAGTTCAGCACCCTTTTTGCCAGTGCATCCTCAGTAGAGTTTTCCGATAATCAAAAGAGAAAGGTACATCGCCCAACTCAACATTGCAATAAATGCCTCTCAACTCATCGGTATTTTTTTGCTAAGGGGTATCGGCCATATTTTCCACCGAACCTACGTGTTCCAGAGTGCGGTTGCATCTGTGGACCTTCATCCATCCCCGACCTTCTACTATGAGCCTACAATCGGAATAAAGAGGGAAAACGGGAAAATCAAAAAAGTCGACCGAATATGAGTTGAAACAATAAGGATAGCACTATAGTATGTTATCCTCGCAATCTGATCTCGTATCGAACAAGTGTGTTTGTTTTGTCTTCTCCTGCATACAGTGGCACTAACGCTTACCTTCACAACTGCGAAGGTTCTCTTCAATAAAAATAATAATAATAATAATAATATAATTCAGCAATTGGTTTACGGTTACAGGACCGGTTACCGAACCGTGGGCACCCCCACAAACTCCAATTAGCTCCCAATCACTGTCCCAATTAAAGGAAAAGACATATTAAGATATATCTGCACACAAACGACAAGAATAGACAGCATGATTTATTTATTTATTTTGTTTGTTTTCTCACAAAAAGTGAAGTGGAAAAAAAAGTCTTATTTACCATCCTCCTGCCTCCGTTGACAGTTCCACTTGCAAACTGTACTGTGTTGTAAAATAAGCTTTATCATGCCTTCAGCTATATGGCAAGGACTCTCTCCTGATAAATAAACTATAAATCGTTTTAAAAATCGAAAAACAGATTCATTTTTTTCTACTTAGCTTGGTCTGGCTTTAGCTTCGAGTGTTCCAAAAGTATTCATTACTATTTCATTTTATTTTTTTTTTATTTTCATTTGTAGCAACTGTAGAGCAACGAGGTATGAAACGACTTGGAGAAAAAAAGAAAGGTGCTTTAATTAGTAATTATTTATAATTACTTTATTATTTAATAATTTGTTAAACCTGTGAAGACTTCTTAAGGACGATGTTATGAACATAACAAAATGAATTAATAAATTAAGAAATGCTGACGAGTTAAACCTGTGATGTTCATAGTGATATGCGTCAGTGTTTCTATGTATGTTGATGTTGATGTTGATAGTAGACTAGGGAGGTCGAAGAAAGCGGAGAAATAATTACGAGGACGACTGTCCAAAATATGGTGTCCCAAACAGTTGAGTTGATGAGTATCAACAGCTTTTATTATTAATTTTTTTATCAGCATAATAAACTATGATATCAGTATGATAACTTAGAACTTATATTAGAACTTATATTATGTATCCTATATAGAGAGGGATCCTATATATATATATATATACATATATATATAATATATATAGGATATATATAGTGTATAGGGTATATATATGATACAACGAAGTACTCCGGGATGAACCTAGTTTCAAATACCGATTAACAACTTTTTTAATTTATATTAATTTTTATATGAGAATTATTCTTGATGTAAAAAATATATTTACAAAAAAAAAGAGGTACAAAAACAATACTATTCCGTATGATACGATCTCAACAAACACAGTCGATGAAAAGATCGTATCCGCATAAGTATACAGTTCAAACACCCCACATTTTTTGTTCGTTTGAGAATTATTATTTTTCAAAAACACAGTCAATGAAAATGTCAGAAAAGCCGTGGTGGCTTTTAAGATTGTATATGTTTTTGTTTATGCATAACCTGGTGTAGAACATTTCCCTGCTATATATCCACGCCCCGTGTATATATATAACCTTCAGGTTATTTACTTTAATGGGTGCGAACTTTCTATCTCGCCCACATTTTCAGAAAAACTGGGGGCATCGGAGCAACAAATTATACAAAATTATATATATATATATATAATATGGATATGAATATATCAGCAATGATGATTATTAAAAATTTCAAGTAATCTCTACGCACTCGCCGCTGCACATCCGGGTTCCTTCCCGTGAAACTTTTTCAATGTTAAAATATATGATGATCGAAAAAGAAGTTTCGCTTTAGAGCAACAAACAACAAACAGGAGAGGCGGGCCCCGCAGGGGACACTGAGCGATTTTCCATATCCGACAACAACCGACATGGCCGCGATCCAACCGCGGCCCCCACCATATATAAATAAACGACGCACTAGCGCAAGGAAAACCCGGCGGGCAAGATCGCGAACGCTCGGTGGCGACGCCGACAACCCTGGGCACACCACATCGCTTCCCCCGCCCCGAACGCGCGGCCCCGCCACCGGTTTCCAGGCAACAAGGAAGCGACAGCCCATTTCTTTTGCGAACCCACAACTATTTTTTTTTGTTTTGTTTTTTTGTGCCCCTGTCTTTTTGTGGGAGAGATCGCAGACCGAAGTGGCGACCGTGCAAGTAAGCAACACGTGCGTGGTAGGAATGGTACCTCAGGGTACTTGCTTCGCGGCCATGGCCTTCCATTTGCGATTCATCCTATGGCAAGCGCCCTCTGCGCCAGCGATGGCCTTATATGTTTGGGGGGTGGCGCAGGATAAAGGAAGAGAAACGAAAGATATACACGCCAGCCTGGCTGGAGATATAATCAAAACAGCTGGGTGGAGTATATAGGTGGCGAGGACGCCCTCCAGTGGGCATGAACAGCCCTGATTAGTCGCGCCTGTGCCTTCGTTACTTCCGAGAGTTCGTCGCGCCATGGTTGCTTCG